>LPNX010641852.1:372683-435867 GCA_001517045.1 Pseudotsuga menziesii | reverse complement strand
ATATATATATATAATTTTTTATTTTGGAATAACTACCATTGAATCAATCTCGACATTACACTTGTCTTATACTAGTGAAATCTAGAAAAAGAATAGGTGCTTGTCCACCCCAAAATCTCAAATAAATACACCTATAGATGTAATTATTCTTAAAATACTATTTAATAAATAAAAAAAGAAAAATTGATATTGAAAAAAAAAAATCGATATGAAACTAACCATCCCTTAAGTGAAGCTGATTTAAATCTTAATCAAGATGCATTTAAGCATAACAAGATACAATGACCGCGAAATAAATCTAGGTTGTACACTTGTTACATTCAGGTTAATCTTGTTAATCCTCTAAAAATAGTCCAAAATATGCGATAATATCTAAACATCTATCAAAGTAATTAAACATTGGAAATAATTTATACACTTTATCTTTCTCTACTATTAAAAGATCAAATGTCATTTATTTAATTATTCTTATTTGTTTAAATTAATTTATATATATAAACTATTTTTCAAAATCATTTTAAAAGATAAAAAACATGAAAATAAAAAAATAATGAAAATTTAAGTATCTCAAAACTATGTTAGACATGGTGTGAGGTTTAAACTTACTTACACACCTATAGGATCTAACAATTGATGTTTAAACTTACTTATTACTAGTAGACTATAGGATCTAATAATGATAACATGAATCATCCTAAGGGATTAAACTTATACACTTGCAGACTATAGGATCTAACAATTGTGAGGTTTAAACTTACTTATATACTGGTAGACTATAGGATCGTGAATAATCGTAAGGAATATAATGATTTTTTAGGTGAAATATTTCATTTTTAAAATAAAAAGTATAATTGTTTTTCGGTTGATGATTGCAACTTAACCAAATGATGTATATTTTAATAGGTTAATAACTTACATAAATGTTGTTTTATTGCTCAATAATCTTTTTTTAAATCCATCTTGTCTTTAAAAACAAAAAACATTACATTTTGAAAATGAGAATTTACTCATTTGAACTCCATACTTTTACTTTTTATTGTTTTTTTTTATAACTAAAATAATTCACAGAAACTTAGCTATTCAAGAATGGGTGAAAGTTTTTTTTAATATTTGTTCAAAAATCATTTTAAACTTTAACGCAACTTGAAAGAAACGAAAAAAAAAGATAATTCATTTTTAAAAATTATAATTATATTTAATTCCTTAACTACAACAAAAATGTAATATAACCCCATATATATATATAAACAAAAACAAAAAAACTCACTCATTATGTATCAAAACTTGCCAATATCAACAAAGGAATAATCTCCCGCATGAACTTCTCTATGAAGAGAAGAGAGTTATGCATATTGGGACATGGTGATTATTTTTATGTTTAGAAATGTTGAAAAGGTCACAAATCACTAGTTGCCTAGTTTAAGGGGTCGATTCTTACTTCACTCAATTATAAGGCACTTAATTATGTGACTTCATAGTTAAACACTAAATTGTTATATGGAGAATACTAAATTGTCATATGGAAATGGAATGGTGTTCATTTCTTGTAATATCTTGAATTTTGATTTTAACTATATTGGGTATAAGTTCTACTATACATGATTTATTTTATTTATTTTACAAAAACGGTTAAAATTTTAATTAAAGACTGGCAAAGAGGCTGCCAGGGCCCTTACAATGCTTATTCAGAATAATTATCTTGAGCTTCATCTCCAGAATACACGTAGCTGAAACAGGGCTGGGCCAAGTCTTTCTGGATTCGGCATTAGTTGAAATGTTGCATACTAGAGGAGCCTCAGTGTTAGGGAATCAGATGATTTGAGATTTCTGCATTGACAATTAGATGACTCTTGCTCAAGGAGGTGCCCCGATTGGCCTCGGTCTCCGTTGGGTTGTTGATATTCCTTAGCACATGGTAAGCCTTGTGAGTGCTGAAGGGTGTCAGGAGGAGAAGGACTTTCCTGTACGTTTGACCAAGGTTGATATCCGTTGGCCCTTTCTTAGTATGTAACACCTTAACAATTATCCTGGAGTCGCCAAATATGGTAATATTCTAGATGTTCAGCTTCCTAGCTTGGTTTAGACCTTGCCACAACGCCAGAAACTCAGCTTGATTGTTGGAGGCGTGTCCAAGACCCCATGCATATGACAGGTGCAGCTTGCCCGAGGGATCAATGATAATGCTGCCTCCTCCAGCTTGACCAGGATTCCCTTTTGAGGCCCTGTCAAAGAAGAGGCACCAATCGTCAAGGGCTGACCTCCACTTGATAAATTCCTATTCATCCAACCTAATTTCCCAGTTTAACTTCTGAGGGGATTTGAAGCTTCCATGGTTTGTTGGTTCAGGTTGAGCTCCTTAAGCCAACGCTCTTCATCAGGAGAGAGGTTGGTCGAGTTTTTGATGGAAGGCTTAGTGCTAATCACTTCTGCCATCATAGTCCAAGATTTAACAGCAACTTGAGGAGGAAGTCTACTTTCCTCTTTAAAGATTTTGTTGTTCCTCTCCAACTAGATTTTACAGCACAGGAATTTGGGAGTCCACATCCACGCGAGCCTGAGGAGGTTTTTCTTGCTCAGGTTGAAAGGAGAGAGAGAGAATTCCATTTGCTTATGAACTCCATTACTGAGTTTGGCAGTCTGTCAGCAGCAGAGCCTATCATAATTGTCACGTCCCCATGCTTCCGACCGGTGAAGAGGACGCGACTACAAGCTTCAAACACCCGGGCTAAGTGCCTCATGAACATATGAATTCATAAAATAACATGCTGATATGCTGAAATAAAATGCATTGAAGTAGAAAATGCATATATGCCATTGTTTATCATACACAGTGGAAGAAACATTCCTTCATTCAAGCATATTCATCTCATAAAAATTAACAGAAAGTAAGGTTGCAGAAGTAAAATAGGCAAGATCACTTATCTTATGAAAACTCCTTCCGCAACCAGCTACGTCGCTGCAATGTTCCACCCAACCATAGGCCAGCGTGCTCCTTAATCTCTCAGTAGCGCTGCCACCCCCGAACTGGGCATGATTCTCCAAGGAAGAAGGGAATAGCAGGCTTACGCATAGCCAAGAATATACAAAAACAGCCAAGCCAACACAGTTGGGTTTATCAGGCCACCAAGGAGCTGGAGAAGGCAAATTGCTAATCTGGTGAGCTCATTACAGAGCCAAGAACACCTACACCAGAACTAGCCTACCCTCTAAGACACCCAAACAAACCCAACATAAGGAATCAGTCCCTTCTCTGCTACACAGTCCCTCAGGCCCTGCATTCCCTTCCAGTGCTATTCAGGGGTGATGGAGAAGAAGGCCAGCCCTCTAGCTCTGTCTGTGTGGTTTCCAGCCACCAGGTTTATCAAGCAAATCTAAGCCAACATCCCTGCTCCTCTCACAGTCCGAATACCAACCATTGCACTCAGGCAATTAATTTAGCTGTCACAGCTTAAACAGGAAAAACGACTTCAAACCTTCTACCGCAGTCCCCAAATGTAACAACAAACATAGCTCACGACGTGGGGGAAAAAAGGCCCGTTTTGCACAACCGAAACTGCTGGGGAAAACGTATGCAGACCATACTGGGGATGAATTTTACAGTCTCCCCACTGGGGCGTGAACAATCACAATGCCGAGCCCACAAATCATCCCATGAGTAAAGGACGGAGCCACACCATTATCAAATCCACGGAGGAAAAGAAAAACAGCATGGGTGAAACCAGGAAAATTCTTGTGTGTGAAAACCATGAGCAGACAAATGGGAAGTGCGTGAAGGTGAACAGCTACCAGGAGGATGCGAAATTGCAGTGCCTGGGTGTTTAGAAACTCATGGAGAGGAAGAAGTGTCTGCGTGAGGGGATGAACATCAAAATCATGGGTAGAGTGTGCGTGTGGGTGAGGACTGACAGTCTTGCCACCCCACTCCCAAAGATCATAACTGCCTCAACCACCAGCAGCATTTCTTCAATGAAAGTGGTTGGGTAAAGCAAGGAAAAGAAGACACATGGGTATTTTTCTCTCATTGGCCAAGGTTTGACTAATTCCCCCCACACCCTTATCCTTGTGAAAATCATGCCCCTTTCTCATTTTAGTTGCCACGATCGTAGCTGGTTGGGTTCATTTAATTAATTATAGATGCATATTTACATGATGACCATCATAATATATGCCACATGCCCTGATATACAATCAGTGACAAATTTAAATCCAAAACATAACATAACCAATCAATGGTGGGGCCTTGGCCTTAGCTCCACACCGTGATCATTTACAATATATATACATCATATACATATAATGCAACGGGGTCAAAACCGGTGCATTACATTCCCCTCCCCCTTCAATAGCACTATCCTCAGTGCTTTACAAAATTTGAACAAAATGCTACACTGGTATCGCCTCAGTGTTCCACAGAATTGAACAAAAATGGATGTGCCAATCGCATGGCATCCTCCAGCTCCCAAGTAGCCTCTTCAGGTCTGTAGTGCTTCCATTACACCTTTACCTAACCTATGGCTCGGTTCCGGAGCATTGTGACCTTCCTGTCGAGGATGCGAATTGGCTCGATTCGAAACTCTCCCTCGGGTTCCACCTGAATCACATCCCAATTTATCACATGGTTAGGATCATGTACATATCTCTTAAGCAAATAAACATGAAAAACATTATGAGCTCTAGTGCTGGCAGGAAATGCAAGTCTATATTCAACTGGCCCTATTCTTTCAAGCACTTCAAACGGCCCACAATATCTTAGTGACAACTTGGCACAACTTCCAAGCTTCAAGGAACTCTTCCTTGCCCTCACTCTAAGGTAGACATGATCCCCAACACTGAACTCCCTGTTCACCCTATGCTTATCTGCATAGCTTTTCTGTCTGTCCTGTGCTGCTTTTAGGTTCTACCTGATCTTTACAACCTCTTGCTCCATTTCCTTAAGCAATTCTGGTCCAAGCACAATCCGGTTCACTGGATTATCCCAAGTCACTGGTGTCCTACACCTTCTTCCATACAAAACTTCATACGGACTCATCCCCAAGGATGCCTGATGTCCATTGTTATAAGCAAACTCTACCAAGTGCAAGTAATCTTCCCACTTGGTTGGTTTGTCCATTACGTACATGTGAAGCATGTCTTCAAGTACTTGATTAACTCTTTCTGTCTGGCCATCTATCTAAGGATGGTATGCAGTGCTAAAGTTTAGCTTTGTACCCAAATCTGCAAACAACCCCTTCCAAAAGTTGGAAGTAAACTTGACATCTCTGTCAGAAACTATTGTCTTAGGAAATCCATGCAATTTGAAAATCTCCTTCATGAAGATCTTTGCAATGTCGCTAGTCTCATACGTAGACTTAAATGGTATAAAATGTGCTTCCTTAGTCAACTTTTCTACCACAACCATGATGGAATCATGTTGTCTCCAAGTCATTGGCAATCCTGTAATAAAATCCATGGAAATAACTTCCCATTTCCATTCCGGAACTGGAAAAGGCTGCAACAAACCTGCCGGATGCTGATGCTCAACCTTTACTTGCTGACATTTCATACACCTTGAAATGTATTCCGCCATGTCCTTTTTCATACCTGGATAAAAGTACTGCTTTCTAGCTGTAGCGATTGTTTTCTAATATCCCGGGTGACCAGAATACGGAGCTTGATGGATTTCATCCATGACAACTCTCCTCAAATCTACTACATTCGGAATATAAATTTTTCCTTTAAGAGTGAGAAGCCCATCTCCTTCCAATTTATATCCCTCATACCTCTTCTCAAGATTTTGCTGCTGCAATTTGTCTTTTACTTGCTCATACAATTCATCTCCAGCAACATGATTGACAATCTGCTGCCTCAAATCGGATTGGCAAATACTAAGAGATGCCACATGCATTTCTTGCACCTTCCTGCTGAGTGCATCAGCTACCTTATTCTCCTTTCCTTTTATGTGCTTGATCTCAAAATCAAACTCACATAAAAACTCCAGCCATCTTGCTTGCCTAGCATTCAGAGTAGGCTAATCAAACAAATTCTTCAGTCCACAATGATCTGTTCTGAGCTCAAATCTCCTGCCCATCAAGTAATGTCTCCACATCTTGAGAGCATGTACTATGGCTGCAAGCTCTAGATCATGAGTGGCGTAGTTCTTCTCATGCTCCTTCAACTTTCTTGACTCATAACATATCACGTGGTTGTCTTGCATAAGGACTCCTCCAAGCCCTTGTCCGCATGCATCAGTACACACCACAAAATCTTTCTCTGGATCTGCAATATTCAATACTGGTGCACTGGTGAGAAGATTCTTCAACCGCTGGAAACTTTCTTCACATATCGATGTCCATTCGAACTTCATCCCCTTCTTTTGCAAAGAAGTGATAGCATGTGCAACTTTGGAAAATCCCTCAATGAATCTCCTGTAGTATCCTGCAAGTCCCATAAAATATCTTACATCTGTCACATTTCTTGGAGTAGGCCAATTCGTAATGGCTTCTATCTTTTCAGGGTCCACAGATATCCCCTCCTCTGAGATAATGTGACCCAAATACTGAATTCTATCTCTATAGAAGTCACACTTGCTTAGCTTTGCATACAACTGGTGTTCCCTGAGCAATTTCAATGTCAATCTCAAATGCTCTTCATGCTCTTCCTCATTCTTAGAATAAACAATAATGTCATCAAGGAAAACAAGAAAAAACTTGTCCAAATACCTGCTGAAGACACTATTCATAAGGCACATAAATGTAGCTGGTGCATTTGTGAGACCAAATGGTACCACTACAAACTCATAATGCCCATACCTTGTTCTTAAGGCTGTCTTATGAATGTCTTCATCCTTGATTCTCACCTGATGGTAACCAGACCTTAAGTCAATCTTGGAAAATACCCTTGCTCTTCTCATTTGATCAAAGAGGTCATCAATCCTAGGCAAAGGATATTTATTCTTCATAGTAACCTTGTTCAAATATCTGTAATCAATGCATAACTTGAGTGTACCATCTTTCTTCTTGACAAACATAACTGGTGCTCCCCAAGGAGACACACTCGGTCAGATATACTTCTTTTCCAGCAACTCTTGCAGTTGCATCTTCAATTCTAGCATCTTTGGTGTACTCATTCTGTAGGGTGCCTTGGACACTGGTGCTGCTCCTGGCACAAGTTCAATTGTGAAGTCAATGTCCCTCTTTGGAGGAAGCCCTGGAATCTCATCAGGAAACACATCCCTGAATTCCTGTAACACCTGATAGTCCTCCAACCTCAGAGTTTCATCTCCCGATGTTTCCAAAATATGAGCTGCATACAACTGGCAACCCTTCCTACAGAACTTCTTTAACTGCATTGCTGAAACCTACCTTACTGAAATAACCTTTGGAATTCCTTTCACAACTACTAGGTTCCCTTCTTCAGTCATGCATTCGAGAGTCTTATTGTAACAATCAAGCTTCACCCTGTGAGCTTCTAACCAATCCATTCCAATGAGAACATCATAGGAACCAAGCGGTAGAACATTCAAATCTACACAAGTGACCAATCCATTCATGACCAATGGACATTTATCTACCACTTCACTGACCTTTCTCTTAGTTCCAGTGGCTAGCTGGACTAACCAAGACTTCCTATGCTTTACTTTCTTAAAAGCACAAATCTCTACTACTCTAGGAGTAATGTAAATGTGCGTAGAACCAGGGTCAATCAAAATAGAAATAGATTGCTCAGCAATCTTACCTACAACTTCAACCACGACTGACTGGTGATCTACTTGACGGTCCTCTAGTGCTGCATAAATCCTAGGAACTGCCCTTGCTACTTGACCCACTATTTCTGCTTCTTGAACATTATAAGCTGGCCTTGCACCCTCGTTCTTGAGTGGAAAATTTCTGTGCATGTGGGGTCCTCCACATTTTCAACACTGAAGTGGCCCTCTATTCTGTTGTGGATCCTTAGGATTTTCTCCTATCACTCCAACCGGCTTACTCGCAGCTTGGGAGGGCTGCTTCTGCTGATTCTTGAAGCTAGAAGGTTTGAAACCTTTCTTTCTTTGGTCAAACTTCTTGTTCTTCTTGTCCTTCCATGCCTTATGGAAATCTGGCTTACCTTTTCTTTGCTCATAGCAATACTTAGCCTTTCTTATCGCTTCTTCAAGAGTTCTAGGTTCATAAAACTCAATTCTATCTTTATAAGACTAAGGTAGCCCACTTAGAAAATGCTGGACCTTCACTTTCTCATCTCTGATGTACCAGACATACCTCAACAGCTCCGAAAACTTATTTGCATACTCTTCCATGGTCTGTTGTCCCAATCTCAGCTCATGGAACTCCTTAATCTTGTCATCATAATACCTGTCAGAGAGGTATTTCTGCTTGAAATACTTATTGAACTGTTTCCACTTAGGCCTCCTTTCACTGATCCTCTTCACTTGCTTGAAGTGTTCCCACCAAATGGATGCTCTTCCATTTAGATTGAATATGGCAACTCTTGCCTTCATGTTTCCTAAATAATCATGCACTTGAAAGTACTTCTTAATACCAAGAAGCCAAGCTTCAGCCTCTTGTCCAGTCTTTACCTCACCATCAAACGTGGGAGGTTTAGATTTCTTGAATTCATCTCGAGTGCGATCCCTATGGTGTCTCTTTCTTTTTCTTTTATGAGAAGAAGAACTGGAATCCCCGCTGGATTCTTCAGAATCAGATGTTCCACTAGAAGTTCTTCTCCTTCTCCTAGTACTACTCTTACTGCCTTCTAGTCTTGTTGTACCTCGTCCAGAGTCTATCTTCCTTTGCAAGTCTGTCAAACTTTGCAGCATAGCAGCATTCAACTGATGCTGCTCCTCCTGGGCTTTAATTAAGCTTCTCATAGTGGCTGGAACATCTGATGGTGTCTCTCGGAATCTCCTTCCATTAGAATCTATGTTGTCATTTCTATTACGTACATTTTCTTCCATGGCATCTTCTGCTCGCTTGAAAGAATCCCGAGCATCATACCCATCATGAGTTCTCATACTGAACCACCACTTACTTACCAAACTGCACTACCTGGAATACTTCTCTTGAAGGTGACTATGATTCTGCAAACATGTTAATAACACAATTGTTAGATGCATAACATTGATATAAATTATATTCACTTACCTTTTCCGGTAATAACCATAAAATAACAATTCACCCAAACACATAAAATTTTCTTCATTAAGAACGTCTATCTGAGGGGGACGACGAGGGTCAAGGGGGCTTGCCCCCTTGTGGCTTCCGCCACTGCAGGGCGGGTCGAGGGCAGCGCCCCTCTTTTTTTTTGTTTTGTTTTGTAAATTTATGTTTCTTGCACAATATGGCACATAAGATTGCTGCCTCTTTTCTCATTTTCAGCCCTAAAAATTCACTGTAAAAACTGCTGAAAATTCCACCAAAAAACAGTTAAAATTCGCTGGTTAAACCCCATGGAAAACCCAAATTTTCCTTGCGTAGAATTGGGTCTCGAACCACTTTCTCTTCCACAGAATCGTCTCTCAAACCACTTTCTCTTCCGCAACGGTGAATCCTGGAATGCTTTCCCCTTCCGATCGGCATCGGCAGCCTTTCTGGTCGGAAGCCGTAATGCTTCCGCTTCCGCAACGGCGGCTCTTGGAACATTCTTTCTTCCGATCGGTGTCGGAAGTCTTTTTAAATTGGAAGCCAAATGACTTTGGCTTCCACAACGGCAGCACTCCAAACAATAACTTGTTCCAATCGGTGAACTGACTTGTCTGGCATCGACAGTCTTTCTCATCGGAAGACTTAGCACTTTCACTTCCACAATGGTGGCTCACGAAATGCTTTCTCTTCTGACTGGTGGCTGTTTACTTAGAAAATTTCCACTTCGGGCGTCAGTGGTCTTTGCACATCGGAAGCCAAATGACTTTGGCTTCCGCAAGGGCGGCTTGCCAAACCTTAACTTCTCTCGATCGGCGTCGGCAGCCTTAGAGCTTTTGGCTTCCGCAATGGCAGAAGTCCCTTCCGCTAATTGTTCCGATACAGAACACTTAGACGAAATTTTCATGGCTTTCTCCAAACTGTTCCAGCGTCGGAGGTCTTTATCATCGAAATCCAAATGACTTTGGCTTCCACAATGGTGGATGCTCAATCACTTTTCTCTTCCGATCGACGTCAAATCACTTGGAAAGATCCCATGATTTTCTTCCCCGTCGGAAGACTTAACCGTTTGGACTTCCACAACTGCGAATGGAAAACCACTTTCTCTTCCGATTGGCGGAAGTCAATTCTGCTAATGGCCCGACTGTTCAACACTTCAACAAAATTTTTGAATTTTTACAGTCTTCCACTACTTGCTGTTGGGTAGAAGAAACGCTACCTCTATCACTGCAATCCTTCAAGGCTCATGTAGGCCCATGTTGCAACATGAGCTCTAATACCATACTGTCACGTCCCCATGCCTCCGATCGGCGAAGAGGACGCGACTACAAGCTTCAAACACCCAGGCTAAGTGCCCCATGAACATATGAATTCATAAAATAACATGCTGATATGCTGAAATAAAATGCATTGAAGTAGAAAATGCATATATGCCATTGTTTATCATACACAGCGGAAGAAACATTCCTTCATTCAAGCATATTTATCTCATAACAATTAACAGAAAGTAAGTTTGCAGAAGTAAAATAGGCAAGATCAGTTATCTTATGAAAACTCCTTCCGCAACCAGCTATGTCGCTGCAACGTTCCACCCAACCATAGGCCAGCGTGCTCCTTAATATCTCAGCAGCGTTGCCACCCCCGAGCTGGGCATGATTCTCCAAGGAAGAAGGGAACAACAGGCTTACACATAGCCAAGAATATACAAAAATAGCCAAGCCAACATAGTTGGGTTTATCAGGCCACCAATGAGCTGGAGAAGGCAAATTGCTAAGTTGGTGAGCTCATTACAGAGCCAAGAACACCTACACCAGAACTAGCCTGACCTCTAAGACACCCAAACACACCCAACACAAGGAATCAGTCCCTTCTCTGCTACACAGTCCCTCAGGCCTTGCATTCCCTTCTAGTGCTATTCAGGGGTGATGGATAAGAAGGCCAGCCCTCTAGCCCTGTCTGTGTGGTTTCCAGTCACCAGGTTTATCAAGCAAAACTAAGCCCCCATCCCTACTCCCCTCACAGTTCGAAGACCAACCATTGCACTCAGGCAATTAATTTAGCTGTCACAGCTTAAACAGGGAAAAATGGCTCCCAAGCGATTATACAGTCCCATTGAACGTATCAGTGCACCAATTTACAACACGGGGGGGGAACAACAGTTCTAAAATGTAATCAGCATACATTACCAACATACACAGGGAAGACAGCAGTTCATTTTTCACAATCGAGGCCGCTGAGGAAAAACGTACACAGACCACACTTGGGGACGAATTTACAGTATCCCGACCGGTGCGTGAACAATTACAATGCAAAACCCACAAATCAGCCTCTGAGCAAAGGACGGAGCCACACCATTCTCCAATTCGCAGAGGAAAAACTGCGTGGGTGAAACCAGGAAAATTCCTGTGCGTGAAAACAATGAGCAGACAATTGGAAGTGCGTGAAGGTGAACAACTACAGGGAGAACGCGAAATTGCAGTGCGTGGGTGTTCGGCAAACTCGTGGAGCCAAGAAAAATGTCTGCGTGAGACCAAAACCCAAGAGCCCGTGCATGAGTAATGATCAGGAAAATCGTGGGGTCCCAATTGGGGAGCGCGTGAAGGTTTTTCCTTTGACATTGTGAAGTCAAACGCCGTGGGTGGAGTGTGCGTGTGGGTGAGGACTGACAGTCCTGCCACCCCACTCCCAAAGATCATAACTGCCTCAACCACTAGCATCCTTTCTTAATGAAAGTGGTTGGAATAAAACAAAGGGAAGAAGACACATGGGTATTTTTTCTCTCATTGGCCAAGGTTTGACAAATTCCCCCACATCCCTATCCTTGTGAAAATCATGCCCCTTTCTCATTTTAGTTGCCGCGATCGTAGCTGGTTGGGTTCATTTAATTAATTATAGATGCGTATTTACATGATGACCACCATAATATATGCCGCATGCCCCGATATGCCATCGGTGACAATTTAAATCCAAAACATAGCATAACCGACCAATGGTGGGGCCTTGGCCTCTAGCTCCACACCATGATCATTTACAATATATACATCATCATATACATCTAATGCAACGGGGTCAAAACCGTGGTGTTACAAGCCTTCTATGCCAAAGCTCATTTGGCTCTACTGTGTCATGGATCAAGGCTTCTTCTGGATGGCCCTTCAATTTGTACAAGCCTCCTTCTTGTTCTCTAATCACTACCGCATCATGGATAGTATTTNCTACTGTGTCATGGATCAAGGCTTCTTCTGGATGGCCCTTCAATTTGTACAAGCCTCCTTCTTGTTCTCTAATCACTACCGCATCATGGATAGTCTTTCGTTTTGGNGAAGGCCAGCCCTCTAGCTCTGTCTGTGTGGTTTCCAGCCACCAGGTTTATCAAGCAAATCTAAGCCAACATCCCTACTCCTCTCACAGTTCGAAGACCAACCATTGCACTCAGGCAATTAATTTAGCTGTCACAACTTAAACAGGAAAAATGACTTCAAACCTTCTACCGCAGTCCCCAAACGTAACAACAAACATAGCTCACGACGTGGGGGAACAAAGGCCCATTTTGCACAACCAAAACTGCTGGGGAAAACGTACGCAGACCATACTGGGGACGAATTTTATAGTCTCCCCACCGGGACGTGAACAATCACAATGCCGAACCTACAAATCATCCCGTGAGTAAAGGACGGAGCCACACCATTCTCAAATCCACAGAGGAAAAGAAAAACAGTGTGGGTGAAACCAGGAAAATTCCTGTGCATGAAAACTATGAGAAAACAAATGGAAAGTGCGTGAAGGTGAAAAGCTACCAGGAGGACGCGAAATTGCAGTGCCTGGGTGTTTAGCAACTCGTGGAGAGGAAGAAGTTTCTGAGTGAGGGGATGAATAGAAAAATCATGGGTAGAGTGTGCATGTGGGTGAGGACTGACAGTCCTGCCACCCCACTCCCAAAGATCATAACTACCTCAACCACCAGCAGCATTTATTCAATGAAAGTGGTTGGGTAAAGCAAAGAAAATAAGACACATGGGTATTTTTCTCTCATTGGCTAAGGTTTGACTAATTTCCCCCACACCCTTATCCTTGTGAAAATCATGCCCCTTTCTCATTTTAGTTGCCATGATCATAGCTGGTCTGGTTCATTTAATTAATTATAGATGCATATTTACATGATGACCATCATAATATATGCCACATGCCCCGATATACAATCAGTGACAAATTTAAATCCAAAACATAACATAACCAATCAATGGTGGGGCCTTGGCCTTAGCTCCACACCGTGATCATTTACAATATATATACGTCATATACATCTAATGCAACGGGGTCAAAAACAGGGCATTACAATAATCCTCCATACCTCTTTAGTGAAATCGCAGTTGATAAAGAGATGCTCAGTCGTTTCTTCAGCATGATTGCACAAGGGGCAGCGTGAAGGCCCTTCCCAGCCTTTCCTTTTGAGGTTATCGCTGGTCATAATGCTGTTGTGGAGAAGAGTCCATATAAAGATGTAAATTTTGGGAATGGAGGGGAAATTCCACAGCTTTTTCCATGGTGCTGGGTTCGGAGGGACCCAAGGCATTTCCAAGATGGCAGCATAGCCAGCTGCTGTAGTATAAATCCCAGATCCAGACCCCCAGCCCCGTTTGTCTTTTGATTTGGCAGAATGGGGTGATTTCCTTTGCAGAAGACCCAACAGTGTTGAAGCTTCGTCCTTTAGCTCTTCCAGATAGTCTCCAAGATTTGTGGTCATCATTATTCCAAATGGAGATGTCCCATAGCGTGGTTCTATTATTTTCCAGAAGCCACAATTTGATGTTCTCTAGGTCGTTGAGCTCATTGAGAGGCTGATCCCCTAGGATTGAGTCCTCCCAAATTTTAATTTTTGCACCATTTCCAGGGATCCACATGAGCTTTGGGATGAAGTGAGGGATGGCTCTTTTGCACAGCGTGAAAATCGGGGAGCCTTTCTGCGTTTTTGTGGGTTTTTCAAGGCATCTCTCCCTGTCACCTTTGAAGTAATTCTTCTTGAGAATTTGTTTGCTCTAGGTTCTTTTTCCAGTAATCAAATTCCAAAGTATTTTGCCACCCATGGCAAGATTTTGAATGGCCACGTTCCTAATTTGAAGACCCCCTTCCATCTTTGGCTTCATTACCTTATCCCAGCTCACAAGATGGATCTTCTTCTCACAATTACGACCTCCTTCCCAAAGAAAATGATGGAGCAGCTCATTGATTTTGTTGGTTATTGTTTTGGGAGCTAATAAAACAGAGCATTGATAAATTGGCAGACTGGTGAGGACAGAGTTCATCAAAACAACCTTACCTACTTTGTTGAGCCAGTTTGCTCCCCAGACATGGATTTTGTTTTTAAATTTGTCTAGCAGAGGTAGCCAATGGGAAACTTTGGGGGTAGCTTTGAAAATTGGAATGCCCAAGTAGATGAAGGTGTCCCATGTTGCGTTACCTTCCATTCCAAGAATCCTAGAAATCTCCAGCATATCTAGCGGTGAACATTTCCAGCCAAATATATTACTTTTGTTGTAGTTTATTTCACTTCTAGAGCTGCTTCTGTAGAGATCCAGTTCAGTTTTGAAGTTCCTGGCAGTATTAATATTGGCAGCTCCCAGTAAGAGAGTATCATCCGCGAACTGTGCGTGGTTTACCTCCTTGACCTTTGGGACAACCCTGATGCCTGAGAGGGATCTATTTTGAAGCCTTATGTTCAACTGGAAGCTAAGGACGGAGGCTTGGATGACAAAGAGAATGGGGGAGAGAGGGCAGCCTTGCCTTAATCCTCTTGAATCCTGGAAGAAATTGGTGGGCTGGCCATTGACCAATGGGGCAATCCAGGGGGCTGAAATGCAGGATTTGACCCACTCTATAAAATTCTGACTGAACCCAAAGCTCCTCATGGCTGCAAACAGAAAATTATGCTTGACTCTATCAAAGGCACTGGCCAAATCCAGCTTAACCACCATACCCTTCTCTTTTTTCCTATAGCTAGTATGAATGGATTCTTGGACTAAGATAATGTTGTCCAGGATCTATCTTCCTCTCACAAACCCACCTTGATTTTTTGGGATTCATTTTAGGCAGAATTCTTTTGGGTCTGTTGGCCATGATTTTAGTGATGACTTTATATCCCGTATTACAGAGGGAGATAGTTCTGAATCTGCTGAATTTCTTGGCACATTTTTATTTTGGAATGAGGGCCAAGAAAGAGGAATTAGTGCTGCCACCCAGCTTGGTACAGTTTTGAGCCTTCTTGACCATTCTGTACAGGTCATTTTTTATGATGTCCCAGTGAGCAATGTAGAACCGGGCAGTGAATCCATCTAGCCCTGGAGCTTTGTCTGGGTCCATTTTGAAGAGGGATGTCTTGATTTACCGAATGTTGATAGGGCTGTTCAGCATTATGTTGTCATCATCATTGACCATGCTTGGGATCTCTGAAAGAGGGTAATTATTCGGGTCCACTGGGTCTAGGTCCGGGGATGAATAGAGATTTTTGTAAAAGGAATAAGCTGCCTCCTTGATACCACTAAAGTCCTTTATGACTTGATCATGCATTTTAATTTCACTAATGGAATTGTAGTTTTTCCTGGCTTGGGATTGCTTGTGAAAGAACGAGGTGTTTTTGTCTCCAGCTTGAAGCCAAAGCGTTCTGGATTTGACTCTCCAATATATTTTCTCTTCTCTGTAAGCTTTATGGTACATCCTTTGAAGCTCAGCTTCCCGGTTAATCAGATAAGGAGTGACTAGAGCTTCTTCTAAGGCCATTTGATGTCTTTCTAGAGCCTTCTGAATTCTTATCCTTTTAGCCGTGGGAGAGCTTAGACCTTTATCCCAAGCTTTTAGGTCATTTTTGAGTCTTCTAAGCTTTCCTTCCCAGACATAGAAGGGGGAGCCATACACAGGTTGCTTCCAGGAGTCGGACACAATATCAAGGAAACCTTCCTGAGTGACCCAAAGAGGGATGAACTGGAAGGGGATAGGACCAAGCTTTTCCCCAGTTGACAGGGAGAGCGAAATGGGTTTATGATCAGAGGTGTAATGCGGGAGAATTTTGGAGGTCGCCATAAGACCTAGGGTTATAAAGGAGGACTGAATAAGAAAGTGGTCAAGACGGGAAGCTATGTGGCTCGGTCCAATTATTTTATTAGACCAGGTGAACTTCCCCCTGTCAGGAGGGATATCTTCAAGCTCCCAGTCCATCATCAAGTCTTCCACCCACTCTCTAGCCGGATCCCGGACTAATGATCCCCCTTTTTTTTCCGCTAGAGCAAGGGTTACATTTAAATCTCCAGCGACTACTAAGTTTTCAGTATTATGTTGATTGAGAAATAAATTAACGGAGTCCCAACACTCTTTTTTCTCAGCAAGGGAGACAAGAACATACATGTTGAAGAGACTTACCAGATGACCGGAGTCTTTGTGAATCAACTTGGTAAATAACTAGTGAATGGTGCCTTCTTCTTTGATTAGATCGAGCTTTACAGAGTCCCAGAACATAGCTAAACCTCCCGAGGCTCCTCTTGCGCTCACAGCCCTACTTGGGCCTTTCTTCCAGAACGAGTTGCTTGCTCGGAGGAAAGCGTCCTCCTCCATTTTCATCTCCTAGATTAGGAGGACTTCAGGCCTTGTTGCTCTAACTAGATCCCTTATTGCTTCTTCCTTTAGTGTGCTGCCTAGTCCTCTGCAGTTCTAGGAGACGAATTGTATTATTTTCCTGAGTGAGAGGGATGCCCCCCTTTCGGAGTCTTCCCTAGCTTCATCCCCGATCTGGTATTCATCATTTCTGGTATGGTGTGCTGAGAGCCTTGAACCACATCCTTGTAGGACTGTTCTTCTCTTCTTTTCTTCTCAGTCTTTCGTCCGTGCTTTGGTTGGTCTAGTGATCCTGACGGACTGCTTGCTTCAGTATCTCCTTCCTCAGAGGATTCAGCTCTTGTTTTCGAGCCCATACTGATATGTTCCTTTGACTGACCAGAAGCAACAGGCTTTGGGATTGGGACGGTTGGGCCTTGTGACGCCCGTGTTTCTTCATCTTCTGAGGCGAGTATGGGGGTTTGAGCTTCATTGGGAGGTTCTGGTGACTAGGTTTTGAGCTACCAACCGTTGGGGGTTCCTGGGCCATTTTCTCCTTGCTTTTGGCATTGTTAGTGGCTCTACTTTTCTTTACTTTCTGCCATCCTTCGGAATCTTCTTTCCTAGGGGCCAGTTTGGGACAATGCCTTTGGAAGTGGCCATGCTCCTGGCAGTTCCTGCACTTGAAGGGCAGGTGCTCGTAGTCCAGTTTCTAATAGTGGGTCTAGGATCCAACGGTTAATTTTACTGCCTCAGGAAGGTCGGCTTCAAGATCGACTTCAACACACATTCTGGCACAGGTATATTGTCCCTTGTTATCAGCTTTGTCTATGAAGCGGCTGATTCCGTTCCCTATTCTCTGCAGAGATTCAATATCCCAGCAATGCACCGGAAGGTTGGGAAGCCTAACCCATACCGGCACTTCTTTGGGCAGATCAACTGAGGGGTCAAAGTCCGGAGTCCATTTGTTCAGATATAGACCCTGCATTCCCATGAAATAGGGGCCATTTCTAAATATTAAGTCCCGGTCTTCTTTTGAGATGAATTCAAACATGAAAAACCCTCTTCTAACAGGGTAGCAGGTTACTCTGTGTTTCAGATTGGGCTTCTAATTTCTCTGTATCTAGTCATCAGTCATCTTGGTGGAGTTCCATAAACCCATAAATTGTCCCACTAGACCTCGCTTAGCAAGAGCCAGAGCTATCTTCATTGGTTTTTCTTCAGGAAGAGCAATCTCAGGGATTTCCTCCAACTTCTTGATAAATTTTTGGATCTCTGGGATAGAAGGCTTCTTGCCTCTGCTAAGGAGCCTCCGGAAGGCATCCTCATCCGAGATTGGAGCCGGGGGGTATCCTCCCCTCCCCTAGGCACCGCCATACTGCTCAATGCAGATCAGAACCAGATCGAGCTGTTCACATCCCTAACGCGCAGCCCTAATGCCCAGCATACACTCTAACTAGTTACTATACATGATTTATTTTGATGTTATGTTTATGTCTATATATTGGATGTATGCCCCACTGCACATGAGTTATGTTGGTTATATAGATATACTATGTGTAATCCCCAATGCATATGTTTTATGGTTTTTGTTATCTGATTATATATTGAGAATATCCCTCGATGGACAAGGACTATTGTTGTTGTACTGGACATAGGCCCCGAGGTACTTGATTTATTTATTATGTGATTGGGCATAAGCCTTAATATACTAAGATGATCTTTTTGTGATGTATTGTGCAGAAGACTGAGACACATGATTTATATTTTTTATTTGTTGGGCATAAGCCCTGGAGCAAATTGGTTATGAAACTATGTGTTGAGCGTAAGCTTTAGAGCACATAGGTGACCCACCCCCAAAAAAGGTAAAAGTGTTGGGAATAATCCCTAATGCACATGGTTATGAGACTATGTATTGAGTGTAATATCTGGAGCACATAGGTAACCTCAACAAGTAAAGGATGAAGTGTTGGGTATAAGCCCTGGATCACTCCAACATGATGTTGAGCATAAGCTCTAGAGCATCAGATATTTGATCATTGTATCCTAGGTGTATTGTACAAATGCATCCTAGTATTTAGTGTTGAGAAAAAGGCTCTAGAATTGCACTAGTGTAATGCCCATTTGTTAGTGTTGAGCATAAGCTATGAATAACACTAAGTGTTACTGTAATTGATGGTGTTGAGTTGGAAATACTGTGAATAACACCAACTTTCATAATACTTATTTAGGTTGATTAATTGAAATTCCAATCTATTTCTCATTAAGGACTACAAGATACTACTACGAATCCGAAGTAATCCAACATGCAAGGAAATATAGAGCTACCTATCGTAGTTGACCAACCAAACCCTACCTGGTGCCTTGTTAAAATAATTAACATAAACTAAAGAAGCATCAAAAAAATAAATTATGCTATTAATGCATGGATAATAATAGATGATTAAACTGAATAAGTAAGAGTATATATATAAGGTTATTTTCAATAAATATAGGTAAAAGATCTAAGTAAAGTCTACATCCACTTATGAGAATTATGTGTGTGTGTGTGTGTGTGTGTGTGCGCGCGCACGCGCGCGAAAATAAATAAAGATAACAAAAGTAATAAGTAAAAGTCTATGTATATATTATATCATAAACTAAATATTTAAATGAAAATTCAATTCTAAAACTGAAGTAGGAATGAGTGAAAGTTCCTAGTTAATCAAGAATTAATATATATTACCTAACAATCAAACTAAGAATTATTTTCAAGAAAATAATAAAATCTTGATTTAACTGAAATTAAACCAACTACCCTTTTTCCAAAGATTATCTATAAAGGAAAAATCCAAGAGAAGGCTTGGGGATCTGATAACTATTCTTGGAGGGGATTGTAGAGCATTCTTCAAAACCAACACTTAAAGAATACAGAGTCTGATTAAAAAAAAAAAAATAGCCTCATCCTTAAGATTTCTAGTTTCTCTTGCATGTTGGAGCCAGCTCGGGGGGATCCGATTGAGAACTAGGAACGGTTCCAAGTCATTGTTGGGAGGAACATGGCAGTTCTGAGGTCATCCGGTTATTATTTATAAGGTCAGAATTAGAGTGTGTCTTATAAACTTTGCATGCTGAATTGTGTAGGGTAATAGAACCCTTACAAGCTGCTCAATTGTAGGTAAGAGGTCTTTCTCTATTCAGGTTTTATTTCCATTTTTAATTATGTTTTATAGACTGAGATTATAGCTATTAAGGTTTGTATTGGAAGCTGTAAATCATCCTTCATCCATCATCTACCTGAATAAATGTTTTTTAATGTTTTATAGTTTAGGATAGAATCTAAGGTTAATTCTTATAAGTGTTGTGATGAATTATTTTCAAAGTTCCTACCAATGTCTTAGAGTTTAGACTAGTTTTTTAAATATTTAGCCCCTATAAAGAATATGATAAACTATTTCCAAGACCTAGTAAACAACATTGAATCCATACATAGAAATCCTATATCCTAGCCACAATGCCAAATAACTATTTAAACATTCTATCAATATAGGATAGAGTTATTTCCCAAGCAAGTATTGAATGCATGGCAAGAAAATCTAGTGCTAGAGCTCTGATAGTAAAACCTAATTTTATAAAATTCATCGCTTATACAAATCAACACGCATGGTTTAAACCTAGAAATAAAACCCTTAGCATATTATTATAGAACACCCACGAAGGATTACAAATACATCGAGTGTTTACCTAACATTTAAAGAGACACAAATGTTTACCATTATAACTAAGTAAACAAACTATCAAATAACAATTGACAGGAAAACTTATAAACAAAGTCATGAACCAAGGATCGAATAACTTTGAGTTCAAGTACACATATATCAACGTTTTGAGAACCACTATTTTACCCCATAAAATATGCATAGCATTGGATGAAAGCATACTTAAACCATTAAAATAATTAAATAAAAATATACAGCCATCTAGATAAGTTATCCAAGTTCTCACAATGCCAACCAACCATCGAATCTCTTAAGTGGTGGCTAAAGCGTGTGTAAGTCATACATAAAACACGATAACCCAACATTCATCGAATCCCATAAGTGTTGGTTGGAAGCCTGCTTATGTTTTTAAAAGAAATAAATGAAATTACAGATAAGCAAAGTTAGGTTATGATGACAATAAACCCACTATCAAAACCCACAGGTTCGTGTTTCCAACCACCCTGTAGAAGGAAGGGCTCATTGCCAGCATTGGAATTATAATAGTATTAAGCCACATTAAAAATTTAAATAAAGAACAAAGCTAGGGATTTTCCTGGGCTTCTGTAGTGAAGCGAATTACACAACAGACTTCACACTCAATAAATAAATACAAATAGTATTACCATAGTGCCACCGCTGGCTGGAAATGTGTGACTCAAAACTCCTCCCTTGTAACAAAAATATAGTGCTCCCAGAAAATTCTTGCCCAAATAAATTTAAGTAATAAAATACACATATGCCAGACATTTCTTAAATACACAGAGCAACTAATTTAAATAAATGAATAGATTAAATGGAGATGAATATACAGAGATCAAAACATCAAAACGCAAGACTAAGACCATGATTTACAACCCCTTTTTACCATCTATCTACTTTTAAAACCAATTACATAGCACCCATTCTCACCATTAAAAGTTGTCCCAGAAATTAATGAGACCACGATTTTATTTCTTAAATCAACATAGAGTATAGGAAAATAGAAAAATGATTCAGCCATGAAAATCCAGATAGAGGGTTTTATTTAGGTATCATTTCACCCACAATCGATATTACATTACAATTTTAACCAATGCCTAAACAAGGCCCACGATTACATTTAACCCTTGCAAATTCTAAATGGAAGCCATTAAAACTAAAAACAGAGCATCCCTGTATCTTTTCAAAACATAGATGACCAATCAGAGGCTAGGACCCTTGCGCATGGGCTTACCATGTTGTGGCTGGATGGTCTTCCTCTCCCATAGTTGCAAGCTGCTCCAAGTTGAACTTGCCACAAAAACTAGACATGCATAAGAACATGCTCCAAACAAAAATACTAAAACAAATAGAGTAAGAATTTTAAACAATAGAGAATGAGTGCATACATGAGTAGCTTGGTCAACCATGCAAATCCTTTGTCCATGCTTTTCCAGTGAAACCCAAGCCAAGGAGCTCACTACCCCACCTGCACTAACATGCTAGGGACAGTTTTTGAAACCCCAGAGTTGGTTTTAAGCCTGTGCCAATGTAGAGGGAGCCACAATGCCATCATATGGACACATTAAATGCATCAACCAAACTCCCACTAAGTTTTATATTTTACCCTTTCCCTGTAGTCTTTTTCCCTTTTGTTTATTTTGGTTAGGTTTTACACCAAGCAATTTAAATCCTTAGGTGTTAGGGTTAGAACCTTTGTTTTCTAGATATTTCTTCTCAATTAATACATACACGCAACATAAGATCAACTACATAGCACTTGCAAAACCATGGATACATCATGCATTAGTTCATAAGAAATAAGTAATCCCAAGTTGTAGGATTCTTGATACCTTTTCTATTGAGTCGTTTGGTAAATCCAGCCACTCTTCCCCTTTAGAAGTAGAGGTAAGTTAGCCACACAATTTTAGTAAATAAGACTAGGTTGCGTAATAAGAATCCATTATAAACAAGTGGTATCAAAAACATCATTAAAATAAATAAAATACATAAATATAAAAGAACATCAATATACAAGTAAACGACAATAAACATCATCGTAATTAGAATGCCATGTATTAACGTACGAGAGAAAACCAGAACATGAACACAAGTATAGTTCTTATTAAGTTTTCACAATGTTGAAGATAAGTATAAATGTCCCTCTAATCTTAGTAGTTTTATTTACCTTACATTTTTTTTTTACAGATTTTAGAGACATTACAAGTGGTAACAAATCCCAGTTTCAAACACTTAGAGACCTTATGGGCGCTATTGAACATCTGTTGTAGAAATAAATATTTCAAAAATTTTATATGTGATTTTAAACTAACTGAATGATTCTATTAGTAAGTGTTTATAACTACATATATAAATATCATTCCAAATCATGGACACAAAAGAGAACAACAATCGAGAAGGGAACCTAAATTCCCCACCCCAAGAAGAAGAGATTATGGTGAAGATGAATTTAGATTTAATGAAGACTATACCGAGTCTACAATCAAATCTATAGAGTTTTAAATATGATAACATTAATGAAAGATTAGAACATAAAGAAATAAATGAAGCTTTACTCTAGAACATGATAGGGGTGAACCCCCATAGATAGCCCACCCACTTAATGAACAAATCCAAAGAAAACTATCATCGTAAAAAAAGGACCAGCAGTCCAAAAGAGCAGGGATGAGAAGATCACACCCCTAACTTCATAGAAGAAGAATATCACAGTTCTTCCAGTGATGGATCACCCTCTCCTGCAATAAAATGCATAAAAATGATGATAACCTTCAAGGATAATTTCAAAATATCAAAGCCCCAACTTATTAAGGGGGAATGAGTACCAGAGAGAAGGCTGAAGAATGGATTCTGGGTATGAATAAATATTTTCAAGTACATAATTACTCCAGTGAGATGAAATCCCAAATGGCCATTTGCAACTTAAATGGAAAGGAAGCTAGATGGTGAAGATACCTGAAACATACTAAGAGTGATGAAGTAAAAGATATCAGATGGAGTACTTTCAGCAAAATATTCTAGGAAAAGTACATGTATGAAATATTCTTTGACATAAAAGTAAAAGAATTCTACTAATTAAAGATGGGATCCCTAACTATGGATGAATTTATCAACAGATTTTTAGATCTGTTGCATTATGTACCTTACATAAAGGATGAAAAGGTCAAGATACAACCATTTTTGGGATGTCTCCCTCCAAATTTTCGAGAGAGAATTGAGTTTGACATGCCCAAAACTCTGGACACCACCTTGAACAAGGCTAGAATTTGTTATGAACATGGACAACTGAGATAGGAAAATATGAACAAAAATCGAGAAAGATTTAGGTCCTTCTCAGAAAACTAAAATCCCAGTTCTAAGCCACATCCCTAACGGAAATATAACAATAGTTTCCCATCTAACATAAATTTCAACAAACCTGGTGCATGACCAAATTTTCTTGCACCAAATGCCAACATACTAGCAACAAACAGAGGAGCCAGAGCTTCCTCACTAGAACTTAGCTGCTGGAAATTTCCATGGCCCCATTATGCCAAATATTTCCCAAACAAGACTAATGGAGTCCTACACAACTTACAAGAATACCCAATAATAGAAGACATGGCTAGTACACCTAGGATCTATGCAGCACTCGACGACTGACAAGTAGACCATCAGGACACTATGGTCAAAATAGAAGGTAAGGTTTCAAACACTTCTATTTCCATTTTAATTGATCTTGGTGCTTACCAAAGATATGTTTCCCCTAAGGTTGTCAACATATGTAAACTAAACAAAGACAAACATGAGAAACCGTGGTTGCTACAACTAGCTGCCAGTACAAAAAGAAAGTTTTCAAGACTAGTAAAAGAATGTGAGATAGACATGAACATTTTTGAAACTAAGGTAGACCTAAATATCTTACGCTTAGGATCGTATGACATACTTATAGGCATGGACTGGTTGGAACAACATTATTTCATGCTTGACTGTTTAAAAAATTCAATCTTATGCACAGACAACCAAGGGAATCAAAGAAAGATTGAAGGCATACCCAAGAAGGTTTCTGTGAGATAGATATTCGCTTTACAAGCAAACAAATGTATAAGGAAGGGTTGCAAACTCTTTGCAGTTAACATCCAGGATGTAGAAGCCGAGCAAGAACAACAAAGTGAAGAATTTTCGGTTCTCGTACACTTCAAATATGTATGTCCCCAGGAAATACCAGAACTACCACCCAAGTAGGACTTAGACTTTTCCATAGAATTAACACAAGGATCAGTACTGGCTTCAAAATCCCCATTCTACATGAGCACAACAGAGTTGGTGTAGCTCAAGTTACAGTTACAGGAATTGATAGACAGGGATTACATCTGACCTAGTGTGTCTCCTTGGGGAGAGCCTATACTATTCATAAATAAAAATGACGGTATGATGCGAATGTGCACCGATTACCGAAAACTCAACAAGATGACCATCAAGAACCATTAATGAATCCTTAGGATCGATGACTCGTTCGATGAAGTCGGAGGATAAAATATCTTTTTGAAGATCGACTTGCGATCTAGATACCACCAGGTGAGGATACATGATGAATATATACACAAAACTACCTTTCAGAATCAATACGGCCATTATGATTTTATGGTAATGCCTTTCATTCTAACCAATGCACCAACCAATTTTATGTGCATGATGAACAATATTTTTAGTAAATACCTAGTTAATTTTGTATTGGTATTTATAGATGATATACTAATTTACAAGAAGAGTAAGGAAGAACATAAGGAACATCTCTGAATAGTACTACGAGTGTTACGGGAACACCAACTTTACGCCAAGTTTATCAAGTGTGATTTTCAAAAACCACAGATACAATACCTAGGTCACATCATTTCCAAGAAGGGGATAGTTGTCGACCCAGAAAAGATTAAATCCATCGAGGAAAGGCCTCAGCCTACTTGTGTCACATACATTAGGTCATTTTTTAGACTAGTGGGTTACTATCGAAATTTCATTGAAAAATTTTCAAGGATTGCTTATCCCATGACCACCTTACAAAAAAAGGAAAACAAATTCCCGTGGATGACCAAGTGCGAAGAAAGCTTCCAAAATCTAAAACAACTCTTGACTACCTCACCTATACTACGAATTGTGGATCCTGATGAGGATTTCATTGTTTGCACATATGCGAGCAAGGAAGGACTTGGTTGAGTTATCATGAAAAATTCCTACGTGATCTGTTACAAATCATGAAAATTAAAAAAACAAAAACAAACATTTCCCACACATGATATTGAGCTAACTTCCATAATCCATGGCTTAAAGATGTGGATGCACTACCTCACACAGAAGAAGTTTCTCCCAAAGAAAGACAACATGAGTTTAAAAAATTTGTTTGACTAGCTAGATCTAAATTCCAGGTAGGCCAAATGGTCAGCCGTCCTTAGCAAGTACCACTTTGAATTAAAGCGCATAAAGGGAAAGGAAAAAAATCATCGATGCTTTAAGTCGACAAGCTCATATGTTGTATGAGGTAACTTTGAGCCAAACCGATTCAAACTTGCATGATAGGATTAGAATGACAAGAAGAGTTGACCATTTCTACATTGAGGTCCTTAAAAATATTCAGGAGAATAGGTTATTCCAACAATGGAAGGAATATAATATAGACAAGATAGGACTATTGTGGTCCAAATAGAGACAGTATGTCCTAGTTGGAGACAACATCATGTCAAACATTCTAAACATATTTTCATCAAAATACCTACTTAGGGAACCTACGATATTAGAAGATGGTATCAGTAGTAAAGAATCACTTTTTCTGGTCTAAGTTAAAGGTCGACATAGCACTATTCATCACAAAATGATGAGAGTGTCAATTGGTCAAAGTAGAGAACCAAGATCCTTCAGGGTTGCTACAACTGTTACCCATTCTGGAATGGAAATGGGTGGTTATCAGTATAGTTTTCATTACGGGATTACCAAAGAGAAGGAAACAAAATGATTCTATTTTTGTAGTGGTCGATAAGTTGTCCAAAGAGGAACACTTTATTCCAGTAAAGTCAACATACAAAGCAGTTCAAATTGCTGATATATTACTCAAAGAAATATTTCAATTACATGGGATACCCAAGGAAATCATCTTCGATTGAGATACAAAGTTCACCAGTAACTTTTGGATATCTTTATTCTATGTCTTAGAGACACAATTAAATTTCAGTACCGCCTACCACCTGCAGACAGACAACAAGATGGAACGAGTAAATCAGATTTTGGAGAATATGATTAGAATGTATCTGATGAGCAATCCCACAAAGTGAGAGGATTGTCTATAATTCACAGAGTTTGCATATAACAATAGGTACCAGAACTCCTCCAAAATGAGTCCCTTTGAGGTACTCTACGGAAGAAAGGATAGAACATCGGTGACTTGGGATAGCCCAGTAGATAGGCTCCTGTTAGGGCCATATTTACTGAAAGACCTAGAATAGTTAGTCACCAAAGTACAACAAAATCTAAAAGAAGCACCAAACTGCCATAAATGTTATGCAGATAAAAATAGAAAGGATAAATATTTCCAAGTCAGTAAACATGTTTATTTAAAATTAAAAGAAAAAAGAAGCTCATTGAGCCTGGGGAGATGCATAAATTTGGCACCAACATTTTTTTGACCCTTTGAGATACTGGTTAAGAAAGGGAAAGTGGCATATGAATTAGCTTTACCTGATCATGTAAAGGTTCATAATTTTTTTTACGCATATTTATTGAATAAATATATCTTTGATACTAAACATGTGATTGACTGGTCCTTGCTACAGGTGGAACCTAAAGGGGATTTTATGCTAGAGCCCATTCACATTTTGGACAAAAGGGAAGTACAACTAAAGAAGTGAACTATTGTCTAGCTAAAAGTGCAATGGAAGCACTTTGGGCCCGATGAAGCCACATGGTAGAATGAAACCACCATGAAAGAGGCTTACCCGGCCTTATTTCATGATTTCATTTCTAGTCCAGGATAGAACAATAGGATGGTGTTGTTCTAAGAGGGGAGGGATGTAATATCCTGAATTTTGACTTTGAATATATTGGGCATGATCCCCACTACACATCATTTACTTTGATGTTATTTTTATGTCTATATATTTGGCATATGCCCCAATGCACATGAGTTATGTTGGTTATATGAGATATACTAGGTGTAAGCCCCAATGCACATGTATTATGGTTTTTGTTCTTTGATTATATATTGGGCGTCAGCCCTGATGGACAAGCACTATTGTTGTTCTACTAGGCATAGTCCATGAGGTACTTGATTTATTTATTATGTGATTGGGCATAAGCCCTTATATACTGAGATGATTTTTTTGTGATGTATTGTGTAGAATCCTAGTATACATGATTTAATTTCATGATGTGTTGAGAATAATCCCCAAAGCACATCAGTTATGAGACTATGTGTTGAGTGTAAGCTCTAGAGCTCATAGGTGACCTCATCAAGAAAAAGGTAAAAGTGTTGGGCATAATCCCTCGAGCACATGGTTATGAGACTATGTGTTGAGCATAATCTCTAAAGCACATAGGTAACCCCAAAAAATAAAGGATGAAGTGTTGGGAATAAGCCCTGGTGCACTCCAACATGATGTTGAGCATAAGCTCTGGAGCATGGGATCTTTATCCATTGTATCCCTATGTGTATTGTACAAATGCATCCTAGTATTTAGTGTTGAGCAAAAGGTTATGGAATTTCACTACTGTAACACCCGTTTGTTAGTTTGAGCATAATCTTTGAATAGAACTAGGGGTTACTCTAATTAAGGGTGTTGCGTTAGAAAGAATCTTAATAGCACCAACTTTCATCATACTTATTTAAGTTGATTAATTGAAATTCCAATCTATTTCTCATCAAGGACTGCAAGATACTGCCACAAATACAAGGTAATCCAAAATGCAAGGTATGTGAATAATATATATATATATATATATATATCTTTGTGTGTGTGTGAGAGAGAAAAGAAATAAAGATAACAAATGCAATAAGTAAAAGTATATGCATATATTATATTATAAACTAAATATTTAAATGAAAATTCTATTCTAAAACTCAAGTATGAACTAGTAACAGTTCCTAGCTAATCAAGAATTATATATATTACCTAAAAATCAAACTAAGAATTATTTTCAAGAAAATAGTAAAATCTTGATTTAATTGAAGTTAAACCAACTGCTCTTTTCCAAAGATTATCTATAAAAGAAAAAGGCAAGAGAAGGCTTGGGGATCTGATTATTATTCCTAGAGGGGATTGGAGAGCATTTTCCAAAACCAACACTTAAAGAATACAGAGCCCGATTTCCCAAAAAAAATAGCAACCTCATCCTTAGGAGTTCTAGTTTCTCCTGCATGTTGGAGCTAGATCGGGGGGATCCGATTGAGAACCGGACACAGTTCTG
Organism: Pseudotsuga menziesii; assembly: GCA_001517045.1. Classification (NCBI taxonomy): domain Eukaryota; kingdom Viridiplantae; phylum Streptophyta; class Pinopsida; order Pinales; family Pinaceae; genus Pseudotsuga; species Pseudotsuga menziesii. The sequence goes on along the minus strand of LPNX010641852.1, from coordinate 407,027 downwards.
GGTCATGGTTGGGAGGAACATGGATGTTCTAAGGTCATCCTATTATCATTCCTAAGGTCAAAATTAGGGTGTGTCTTATTGATTTTGTGTGTTGAAGTGTGCATGGTAATATAACCCTTACAAGCTACTCAACTGTAGGTAAGAGGTCTTTCTCTATTCCAAGTTTTATTTTTGTTTTGAATTATGTTTTATAGACTCATATTACAGTTATTAAGATTTTTATTGGAAGTTGTAAATCACCCTTCATCGATCATCTACCTGAATAAATGTTTTTGAATGTTTTATAGTTTAGGATAGAATCTAAGGTTAATTCATATACGTGTTGTGATAAATTATTTTCAAAGTTCCTACAAATGTCTTAGAATTTAGACTATATTTTTAAACATTTATAACCCTTATAAAGAAATGATAAACTATTTCCAAAACCTTGTAAACAACATTGAATCCATACATAGAAATCCTAGATCCTAGCCACAATGACAAATAACTACTTAAGCATTATATCAATTGAGGATAGAGTTATTTCCCAAGCAAGTATTCACTCCATCGAAACAAAGATAGTGCTGGAGCTTTGATATTAAAACCTAATTTTATAAAATTCATCACTTATACAAATCAACACCCAGGGTTTAAACCTAGAAATAAAATCCTTAGCATATTATTATAGAACACCCACAAAGGATTACAAATACAACCAGTGTTTAACTAACATTTAAAGAGACACAGATATTTACAATTATAACTAAGTAAAGAAACTATCAAATAACAATTGAGAAGAAAACTATAAAATAGAGTTGTCAACCATGGATCGAATCCCTTGGAGTTCAAGTACACATATATCAACATTTCTAGAACCATGATTTTAACCCATAAAATATGCATAGCATTAGCTAAAATCCTGCTTAAACCATTAAAAGAATTAAATAAAAATATACAGCCATCCACATAAGTGAACCAAGGTATTATGATACCAACCAACGATCAAATCTATTAATCATTGGTTGGATCATGTGTAAGCCATACAGAAAACATGATAACCCAAAATTCATTGAATCTCATAAGCGTTGGCTATAAGCATACTTACATTTTTAAAAGAAATAAATGAAATTACATAACCATTCTAGATAAGAAAAGCTAGGTTATCATGACAATAAACCCACCATCAAAACCGACAGGGTCATGTTACAAGCCACCCTATAGAAGGAAGGGCTTGATGCTAGTGTTGGCATTATAACAGTATTAAACCACATTAAAAATTTAAATAAAGAACAAATCTAGGGATTTTCCCAGGATTCTGCAGTGAAGTGAATTACGCAATAGAATTCACACTCAATAAATATATACAAACAATATTACCATAGTTCTGTTGTTGGCAATAGCACTGTTGACTCAGAAACCCTCCCTTCTAATGGAAATACAGTTTTCACGGCAAATGCTTGCCAAAATAAATTTAAGTAATAAAACCCACATCTTCTAGACATTTCTTAAATACCCAGAGAAAATAATTTAAAGAAACACAAAGATTAAATGCAGAGGAATATACAGAGATCAAAACATCAAAATGCAAGACTATGCCCATGATTTACAACCCATTTTTACCAGCTATCTACTTTTAAAACCAATTACAGAGCATCCATTCTCACCATTAAAAGCGTTCCTAGGAATCAACCAAACCACGATTTCATTTCTTAAATCGACAAAGAGTACATGAATATATAACAATGATTCAACCATGAAAATCTAGACATAGGGTTTTATTTAGGTATAATTTCAGCCACAATCAATATTACATTACAATTTTAACCAACACCTCAACAAGGCCCGCCATTACATTTAACCCTTGTAAATTCTACATGGAAGCCATTAAAACTACAAACAGAGCATCCCCATATCTTTTCAAAACATAGATGACCAACTGGAGGATAGGACCCTTACACATGGGCTTACCATATTGTGGTTGGTTGGTCTTCCTCTCCCATAGTCGCAAGTTGCTCTAAGATGAACTTGCTACAAAAACTAAACATACATAATAGCATGCTCTGAAAAAAACTAAAACGAATAGAGTAAGAATTGTAAACCACAGAGAATCACTAGTACATGTGGACATTTTTCCCACTTAAAATTGTTGTTATTGCAACACTTGTGTGTTTCTATAGCGATGAAAATGACCCCTTTTTTTGTGGCAAAACTTTTGTCTCTCTAGCAACACTTGCCACATTTCGTCGCTATAGTGACACAAAAGACATGAAACGTGCGTTGTTTAAAAAATTAAACTGTGTCGCTATAGAAATACTTCCCCATCGCTATAGAAACACATTGATTTTCAATATAGCAACACTTGGTCGTCGCTATAGATACGAAGGAAAATGTTAAAAGTATGTTTATACCAACACATTGATCGTTGATATAGAGACGAGGTGCCATCACTATAGTGACACCCTTTTTTTAAATTTCTAATTGGATTTCTATATTAGCGACAGAAATTCCATCACTAGTATAACAAGCCCATAAGAACGTTAAACAAAAGGGCTTCTCTATAGTGACAGAGTTGTCAATTTTTAAAAAAATGATGTTGAATTCATGTGTCAAGGTCTCTCTAAATTCAGGTCTCTATAAGGTCTCCAGAGAGTTGATACAAGGTCTCTTTAAATTCCTTTATCATGGCATGACGTATCTCAGCAGCATAGATAAAACCATTATGATCCTTGTAAAAAACACAGAATGATTCCTTCATCTCTTATTCAGAATCAATATCCTTCATCTTTTTTGCATAATATTAAGAAAATAAGGAAAATCAATAGTACCATTGCCATCTGCATCAACTTCATTTATCATATCTTAGAGCTCTGCTTCTTTAGGATTTTTACCTAGAGAACGCATTATAGTACCCAACTCTTTTGTTGTGATACAGCCTATATACATGCGCTATGCCACCAAATATTATACAAAAGGCCACTACAGGAAATTACTATGGATGGAAACCAAAATCCAATGAAATAGAAATACATATATCTATCACATCAATATCACTTTTCCCCAAAGTAGCTGGATGTTCATCAATATCAACTATCAACCTTTAGTTTAGAAGCAAATAAATTCTCAAATGGCTCAAATGTAAACACTCTTCCCCAAAGAACAAAGCAGGATTTTCAGTTGCATCATAGAGAAAACAGAAAATGTATTGTTTTCTACTTAAAATTGGTATTCTACTCAATTCCTAGTATATGGGAGAACATCCTTTCGTGATTTGGATATTTTTAAAGTTTAAACAAGCTTCCCATCATAGATATTTATGAGATGAGTCCCCTACTTTTATGATACAATTGAAAAGAAGACATCACCTTTTCCATTTATTATCCCGATAGTACAGAAAGAGGACATATAAGTGGACCCAAAGGCTAATGTCTTAGATCAAGATGCAACAAAACATGAAAGGATTGGGAACAGTCAAATTTTTTAGAGATTTATTCTTAAAATTAAGTTGAGGATGTGTATACCCATTTATTTGTAACACTTCCATGAAACATCAAATCTATATAAACATGCCTAAATATTAATAGACGAGGCACTCTTGATGATATAACCAAGTCCAACATGAACATCCTGACTGTAATATGCATATTTGAATACTTAACAATGCCAATCCTGAAACCTTCAAGCAAAATGTAGACCTCACACTCAACTACATTCCTCACATAAAATGAAGAATATTTCTTTGCAAATTTGTCAATTGTTTGATATCCAATTCATCTCAGTAAAGATGGCAAGTATAACACATTAAAAAAAAATACACACAAGTCTACTATTAAGAAAATTATGTAAGAATATGAAGCAATTGGAGATGTTCTTACAAAGGATAGAACTTTATGAAGTTAGGATTTGATAACACTATAGGTTCTAAAATACAAACACGGCCAACTATCATGACAACACGTTAATTTTTTCAAAGAATAATTTGCTCTAAAACAGAATAATTGTTTGAATCAGCACTGATGCTTTATGTTTATTTTCAGCCATGTTTATTTGAAACCTTGGATGTGCTCTTTGTACCCATATACTGACTGACCAGGTCAAGCTTGATAATGTATTGGTAAGATATTAGTGAAATAGAACAATGAATTAATGAGATACTTCTAGAATGGTTCTTGCAATATAGTTGAGGGTCTACACACATGATGGATCATATAAGTCAATCCCTTTACTCCAATTAATAAACAAGTTGTTTAGACAAATGGCACAAATACAAACATGTAAACTATACTATAGAAAAAACACGTGGGAAATACCATAAATTCTTGCAAAAGCTTGAAGGTTTAGAACCATCAAGAATAGTTGTGTTACTTGGTCTATAGAAAAGTCTAGTTGATCATAGATCAATACAAAAGACTAATATTAATAACAAAAGTAGAATTTCCATTGATATTTGTAGGTAGGGATTCATTTCAAGTTCAACAATTAATCAACAGAACGACATCCCATTGTTGAAATAACAAAAGTAGAATTTCCATTGATATTTTTAGGTAGGGATTCATTTCAAGTTCAACATATAATCAGCAGAATGACATCCTATTGTTGGCAAGATAATACAAATCTAAGACACCAAAAGTTGCTACAGCTTATAAATCGGACCCAATAACTAGTGTTTGGATGTGATGATAAGTATATGGATCACTTTCTTGGATCTCTTAAAATTTCCAACAGGAGATTTAATTGAGCTTGAAGTTGAAACAATGAACCACTAATAACCAATACAAAGGTATAAACACTTTCTATGACTTCCTTAATGTAAATACACCTAAAAGTTGGCTGGTATGGCATTTAATACAATAATAATGCTGAATTCTACTCGCAATGGAAAAATGAATCCCTCTGTCGAGAGAGATGATAGTGGAAGTTCAAACTACTAGAAAAGTGCATCCATCCATTAACACTACCTTTGTAATCTATGTTCCATTGATATTGAACATGGACACAATATATAACTGGAGACCCATATGTCTTCCTAATGTTATCTATAAGACCATTAAGAGTTTTGTTGAATAGTATCAAATTTTGGATAAAAAACTAACCTATATCTCTTTGTAATGTATGCAATAAGATCATGAAAAAAGTATTGGCTATTAGACTAGTAAAATTTGTGGATACAATGATCACAAAGAATCAAACAACCATTGTACCAGGAAGGAATATTTTAGGCAACACAACAGTGGTCAAAGATGTTTTCCATTAAGTATGTCCAATTAGATATGGAGAAAACATATGTTTTCTTAGAATGGGATTGGATTCTTTTAAGAGTGCTCGTCATCAAAGGTATAAATATAAATAATTTATCTGCTCCAAATCCTTGTTAAGTACGCAACATTAACAGTTTTGTCAATTGGACCATAGACATTTTTTTCCTTTACTTCCCACTAGTATACCATTGTCACATTTTCTATCAAAGCTACTGGAAAAGGATTTTAGGACCCTAACTTAATATTATGGTTGGAGCAAGTGGAGCTAAAGGATCCCAGGTCACAAAATATATACTTGTGATGGACAAGATGTTTGCTAATAAATTATTCAAGGGAAAAGAAACTAGTGAGGAAGTTCAACACCATATGCAAGTGGGATTGGAATTGGTAATGAGGGGGAGATGGATACACATGGAAATCAATGCCGAAACATGAGGAGAAACATGAATTTATGAGGAAAAGTGGTGATTTCCACCGTACTGGGGATTACATCATGCAAGTAATTGAAAACCATGAAGGAGCTACGAGGAAAATGAAAGATTTACGTGATAAGGTGGAAACTAGGACAAGCCAAGTGTATAAGTTTCATATTAGAATGAGGAATACTTGGGTCATCATTAATGGTAACTCATCCTCAAAGTTAGTTGTTATATGCTCCACTTGCACTAGTCTCTCTAGAAATCGAGGATCTCTAGTTCTCACCGGGAAAGGTGACAGGTGCTTGGTGAAGCTTGAGATTCTAAGCATTGTTTCAGTTTGGTGGAGGGTCGTGAAAATGGAAATAGGAAGAGAGGAATCAAGCAACAGGAAGGTTGGGCCAAAGACATCCATTAGGGAGCATCTTCATGCATCTCAGGTGGCTTGGATCTACAAGGCGTCCATTCCACAGGAATGTCCATGAGGAAATTGAAGTTGTGGACAAGCACCTCTGGGACAAGTTGGAGGAGACTAAGCCCAACAAATAATTTTCATCCTTAGAAAACTGGATTCAAGATCTAAGAATCTCCCATGCTTAGCAATCTATGTTTGAAAGAATGTTTTATCTATACTGGATATTGAAATGGATTCTTGGATGGGTATTGATGGAAAGGGACAAGAAGAACAGGGGCAACAAAGTTCCTATCCAGTTTTTGAAGGATATGTACGCTGAATCCAAGAGCATGCACATGAAGATCAACGTTATTTCCAAGGAATTGGGGATCCCCTTCCTACCCAGGTCAACTATAGATATAAATCTAGGGGTGGTTCTAATAGCTGGAGGATTTGGAATGTCAACTAGTAATCATGTCTTGTATTCTGCTAATTAAGGTTTTGAATTGGTACTCTGGTCTACGTTTGGGGTGATAGGTGCTCTCATCATTATAGCTATGTGTTTTTTTTATAATTTGTTAGTAGAATGTCTGGTTAGTTTTGTAAATTGTAGAATTATGGACATGAAAACCCTGTTTCCCCTACAGGGAAGGGGTAATTTTTCTATGTAATTGTTGATGGTATGAATGTAGGAGGTATGAGGCAGTGGGGATGAGGAAATTTTGAAACTTGTGGAATCTGTAACTTTCCTATTTATATTAAATAATAGAAATCGTACTTATACAAATACTAGTGAGAAAGTTGAAATATGGAGACAAACTCACATGTGTATTTCTTTGTTGTTTGTTCTCGACAACATTTTCTTCATACATCCATCAACATTTTATTCATGAATCCATCAAGAAGATGGGATCATAGGGATAAAAGAAAACAAAATGGTTCTTGAGGTTATTCCATAGCTCACTGTTCTAAATATGGTGGTTGTGTTATGCCCATTAGTGATTGTTTTATCAACAAATTCATTTTCTGAATGGATTTCTAGAATTATTGGTGCTACCACAAGAAACAGTGTTGGAAAATATAAGAGAGAAGTTCTAGTCAGGCCTAGCCAAAAAAATTCTTGTCTCCCACCTATAGGTAGCAGGTTTCCTTCGATTGGGAGATATTGTCAAACTTAAGAATAATAATTGGAAAGGTTTGTGTTACTATTAACCCCCCCACCCCACCCATCAAAATAAACAAATAATGTTTTAAGTTAGGGAAACTCTAAATTTGGGATGGAGACATTTTGTGAAGGTTTCTAGATGAATACCATGACAATGATGAGAAGACAAGACACAAAATCATTTATAGGAAGAGAGGAAAAACATATGTCATAATAATATGAGGTATATTTCCAATCAAACACCTCATTCGGGAAGTGTTAGATTTGTTGACATGTCAATAAAAAGCTGGAAAACCTTACAGGAGTGTGTAGTGATTTCTTAATAATTACTGCAACGTAGACAACAATTACTTTCCAACTCCTGCAAACCAAATTCAGAGCACACTGCAATGAAATATGATAGCCAATTCAATAAAATAAAGTAGTAGTGAGCTTGGATGGAAGAAAATGCATAGATCCAATTAAACAAAACATCAAAGAAATCAGATCAAGACCTCTAATGGAAGAAGGGAGATCATTGATCTCAAAATGGATACAACTACACAAGGAAGTCTTATTTATGAAGTATTGGATTTCCAATTTTTTCAAACAAGTGCTATTTGAGTGGTTCCTTGCTAAAAGCATCTGAGGTTCTAAATGGAGATTACATCATGAGTGATCCTTGAAAGGAACATGTTAACTTTCAATGAAACCTAAATTTAGCAAACAAACATAAATTAGATAAAGGAAGTAACCATTCGGGATGATAAAAAAAATTAAACATTATGTCCTCAAATAAGAAAAACTAGAATTACTACAATCTCAGCCAAATAAATTAGATAAGGTACAAAAACATGTGCTACAACTTTTCCTAGGCCTTAAAATTGTAGAAAACTAAGACCTATTCTCTAACCACTTTGATTTCTAGGCGTAGTTGTAATGATATAGGAATAATGGAATTTAACAAAATGCAACCCTTTTTAAATTAATAAACAATTCAACATCACAATGTTTCTCATACTCACTTTCAATGTTGGGCTACAGGATGAAACAATAATAGTTGACCCTAATCACAAGACTCAACTTAGGCCTTATTATGCACGTATTCCAATTTCCAAGCCTTATGGTACAAGGGGGGTCCTTCTACCTGTAAAACCAAAGAAATATGTTTAAAGGAAGACAAACTAGAAAGTTTCCTTGTATAAATATAATAAATTTCCCACCCTCTTCCTCTAGTATAGACTTCAAAAATCGGATAAGGAATGCCAATAAAACAGTCGACCAATTAGCTAATAAAGTGACCACTTCCAGTCAAAGTACAATAGAGTATTTTTTATGGATGAGGAAAACCTTTGTTAATTAAGAATGTGAACAAAGGTAGTTATTCCGATTGAGTTAGACACAGGGAAACCCCATAAACAAGTAAGTTGGCACCATTTTATCTCTTAACATAAGAGGATTCGAATATGATTAATATCTACTCAAATAATTCCTCCTACTGACATGTAAGTTGTAAATGTAAACTATCTCTACTCAAAACATGGACTAAAAGGAACATTAAGCTTGGTTCAGAGATTGAGTAGGTCACAATATCTATCATGGTGCTAAATCAAAGTAATATGCTAGAGAAAACCTTGAATAAAGAAGACATGGGAAAGAAAAAAAAGAGGCTAAAGCAACAAAATGGTCTTTCGTGCTAGGATTTCTCTACCTTCTCTATCTTCCTTTTTCAACGAATCAGATAAAAAAATATATCAACAAAAATGTACATAGGGCTACAATTGTCTCTGTGGATTCTCTACTAATATAAACGCATGATAAAGAAAACTAGACAGAGGACCAAGACATAAACTTGGTCGGTGTTTTAAGTAAAATAAAAACTCTTTTTTGGACAATTTTATTTGTTTGTACTATTGTTTTGCAGGTGTCAAAGAGTTTCGAGTGTTTGTATAGACAAATTTTCATATTTCTACCATTTGCAAGTATTCAAAAAAGAGGAAAACAAGGGTTATCCCGGAACTTGCATTCATGAGTAGGAAAACACTGTAAAGTTAAAGATATTTTTTGCATAAATAAAAGTAAAGGGATTTTGCATCGACAAGCATCGATAAATAAAAATACTGGTGCTAAGCACTCCAAAGATTAACTTCCTGTAGTCGATTGTGTTAATGAGATTGATATCAAAATTATAGAAGGATTCATGATTAACCTTACCAGAATGAGGTAAAGTAAATCCTAAAAAAGGAATATATCTGTCAATTACAGCTGCCTTGTAGGGATAAGTGTAGGTCATTTGAAAAACAAAACAATACTTAGGAAACCAAGAGGGTGTGATATAAAACCTGCTACAAAAGCATAATTCTATTGTTAAAAGAAGAAGAATCCTAGGATTGAGAATTACCATCCCCATCCTTGTCAATAAGCTTAAAGCCTCCTTGAATTCAGAGATATTCTCTTTTGTGAGATGATCAACGAATCTTCTTTCTTCCATCACTGTGAAATATTATTACCCAACAAATTGATCAATACAATTATTGATTTTCCTCGCTTTGCCCTGCTCTTCTCCAATCCCTCCTCACAAAGCACTTGACGCTTGCTCCCTGTCTCTCTCGATGCTTATGTGATTTCGTGACTTTTCTCTGTGGAGACAACCCAAAATAAAAACCTTATGCTCAAACAAGGAGGATAAAATAAAAATCATCATTATTTTCTCCATCATAGAGCACAAAGACTCTTCCCTTGGCAGTCAAAAACAATAACAGAACCATGAACTGAGTAGTGCACTGAGCGATGGTTGCAAATGATCACTAGAGAGATAGAGTTTGGATACCAAAGTCAACTGAGTGAGTGCTTGCCAGCTGTGGTGCACTTCTGGATTTGTAATCCAACATAAAATAGTTAAATTTTCTCTCCTTATTCCAAAACCAATAGTCACATTTTGTATTTATGGAATTACCCTTTCTTCACACCTTTGTTTATGGCGAAGTGGATAACCATGGGGATGAAGCCTTGGAACTTTTGGTTTTTGAAGTGTTTTACTTGTATGAGGGAAGAAGTAAAGTGTTAGTGGTAACGCTAAGTAGGAAGGGATTATAACATAATATTGTTTCTCGGTCTTAGAGATTGAATGCTAGAAAAACTAAGTAACCAACTTAGATAAGTTGTGGATTTACACTTTCAAACAAATTCATACCCTCGTAATGCCATTATGTATTCGTTTCAAAATAGAAACCAATAAATAATGAATAACATATTGGCAAGAGAGGAAGGAAAATAACATTTGGAACCCCTTTGTAAATAACCAGTAAGTTAAGTTAATACAACATGGAAACCCATGCTATATGAATGAGCTATGTGTGTGGCGTTGTTGTAGTAGAAAAGAACCTAGATCAACATCACATGTGAACATTGATGTAGAATACTATCCAATGTACATGCTTTAACACACAAAAACATAAATCTTAGTGCTTCATGTAATACCAAAGGAATAAATTAGGCCTTCAACTTTATTTCTTTTTAAAACAAACTAAATTTGTAAATGAGATGTGATAGGTCAAAAAATTCATATTTATATGACCCGAAGATGTTTTATAATATATTAATGTTAAAAAACAACCTTATACCATTCATTTGAGGCCTTCAATGGTATTTTTGGGTCAAAAATATGAGCATAGGTCTCATATCTCAACATTATTCTATTGACTATATGTGATCTACTGACTATATTTTTGTATCTTGAGGGCATGTTGAGGTCATATTGAGTAAATTATATGTATTTAATATGCAAGAAGGATGCTGCAACTCAACATGGAGACTAAAAAGAGGTTAAACATACCAAATTACAAACTTGATAGGTAAAAAAATCATAATAATGATGTCATCTAATGGTAGTTAATAATCATAGTGTATTAGGGTGTTAAGGTGTTGAGTTAATAGTATATATTCTTATAGCTACAATAATGTCCTTTCCCAAGGAATCATGATTTGACATTATTACCTTGCATTGGATTTATGAACTCATATTTGAGATGTAGACCTTTCACACTAATCATCATAATCATCAGCATCATCATCCTCATCATCAACATCATATTCATCATCTTCATAATCATCAACATATTCGTCATGATCCTCATCATCAGCGTCGTCACCCTCTTCCTCATCAACATCATCATCTTCATTATCATCATCTTCATCATATTCATCATTATTACCATCCTCATCCTCATCCTCATCATCCTCATCATCCTCATCCTCATCATCCTCATCCTCACCGTGATCGTCATCATCTTCATAATCATCAACATCTTTGTCATGATCCTCATCATCAGTGTCATCTCCCTCTTCTTCATCAACATCACCATATTCATCATCACACTCATACTCCTGATATCCATATTCATCATCATCCTCATCCTCATCATTCTCATCCTCATGCTCATCCTCATCCTCATCCTCATCATCATCATCCTCATCATCACCATCGTCATCTTCATCCTCATGATCGTCATGATCATGATCATCATCGTCATCACAATATTTGTCATCATCTAGTGGTACAAAGCATGGCACATTATTGATGACATTAATTGGTGCAAAAAAAAGATCTGTCCCTCTAGTGTTGGAATTGTTTTGATCAAAGACGCAATAGGGAAACTACACACACCCATATAAACTAATAATTTTTTTACTATAATGTGCAAGTGGCAAAGGGCATACTATACACTTAATTGGCCACTCATAGATTACTTTCCTATGGATAAATAATGATACCAAGGACAAGGAAAGGATTAACTTATTAATGTGGTTTCAATTGATTAAGGTTGTCTCTCCATTAGGAGGGGATTGACAATGCAATTGGATCAACATCAATGGGGTTGAGTCTAATACCTCGATTTTCATGAGTACCCAATAAATTGTTAAACACATTGAATTCCAAAAGAAAAAATAGTCATTCCCATTCCATTTATGATCAACTTGGAGTGGAATAGTAGTCCATGAGTAGTCTACAAAATGAGAAATTTGCATTCTAGTGAAGAAGGTGCCATTGAAAAAATCAAGTATATCGCTATATTGTTTCTTTTGTATTTTGATTTTAATAATGATGACGACGACGACGATGATGACGATGATGATGGTGTCGATGATGGCGGCGATGATGATGATGATTTTATCCATGATGAGGAGGATGATGAAGATGACAATGATTATGATGAGGATGATTAGGATGAATATGTCTATGATGATGAGGAGGATGATGGAAACGATGATGGTGGTGATGATGATGGTGATGATGGTGATGATGACGGCAATGATGATGATGATGGTGATATGACGGTGACAATGACAATGAGGACGATGACAGTGATGGTGATGATGGTGATGATGATGATGATGATGGAATTGATGAGGGTGATAATGATGATGATGATGACAATGATGCTAATGATGGCGCTGATGATTATACTGATGATAACAATGAAGATGATGATGACGATGAAAATGACTATGATGATGATGATGATGATGTCCTTGATGATGATGAGGATGACGGTGATGATAATGGTGATGATGATGGCAACGATGATGATGATGACGGTGATGATGATGGCGATGATATTGATGATTATGATGATGCTAAAGATGATGATGATGATGATGGCGATGATGATGATGACGATGATGCTAATGATGAATGACGTTGATGATGATAGTGATGATAACAATGAAGATCATGATGATGATGATGATGAAAATGGTTATGAAGATGATGATGATGATAATAACCGCGATGATGATGATGATGATCACTGGTCAATGATGATGATGGTGACAATGATGATAAAAATGAAGATGGTGATGATGATGATGATGACTATAATGATGATGATGATGATGGGGATGATGATCATGATCATGATGACAATGACAATGAATACGATGATGATGATGGAAATGATGATGATGATGATGATGATGATGATGATTATGATGATGGTGATGATGAAGATGATGCTATCCGTGATGATGGGGAGGATGAATATGACAATGATTATGATGAGGATGAGGATGAATATATCGATGATGATGATGAGGATGATGGCGATGATGATGGTGGTGACGATGACAGTGATGATGATGATGATGGTGGTGGTGGTGGTGATGATGGTGATGTTAAATTTTGACCCATATGATGACGGTGATGATGATGACTTTTGAGCCAAGTGATGATGTTGATGATCAATGACGATGACGATGACGACGACGACAATGATGATGATGATGATGATGATGGCGATGATGATGATGATGCTATTCATGATGATGAGGAGGATGAAGATGACAATGATTATGATGAGGATGATGAGGATGAATTTGTTGATGATGATGATGATGAGGATGATGGTGACAATGATTGTGGTGATGATGACGGTGATGATGGTGTTGATGATCATGATCATTATGATGATGGTGATGATGACGATGATGACAATGACAATGATGATGATGATGAAAATGATGATGATGATGAGGATGATAATGACAATGATTATAATGATGACGCCGATGAGGATGATGACGACGATGATGCTAATGATGACGCTGATGACTATACTAATGATAACAATGAAGATGATGATGATGATGATGATGATGATGATGATGGTGACGATGACTATGATGATGATGATGATGATGATGATGATGATGATGATGGCAATGATGATGATGATGATGATGATGATGAGGATGATGATGATGTTGATGATGATGATGAGGATGATGGTGATGATGACGGTGATGACGACGATGATGATGGTGATGATGATGGTGATGATATTGATGATGATGATGATGCTAAAGATGATGATGATGATGACGATGATGATGACAATGACGATGACGATGACGATGCTGATGATGATGATGACAATGATGATGAGGATGATGACAATGATGGCTATGATGATGATGATGATGATGGGGATGATGGTCATGATCATGATGACGATGAAGATGACTATGATGATGATGATGGCGATGATGATGACGCTGATGATGTCAATGATGATGATGAGGATGATGGTGATGATGATGTTGATGATGATGGTGATGATGATGATGATGATGATGATGATGACGATGATGATGATGAATAACTATGTGATTCATCGTTATTCCAACGAACTATGTGTTTTCATTGCTATTCCAACAAAAAATGTGATTGTGTAGCTATTCCAATGAAGTATGTGTTTTCGTCACTATTCCAACAAACTATTATCTCTATAGTGATGAAAATTTATGTCTATCTCTATAGTGATGATCATTGGGGGCATTTTCATTTTTTTCAAAATTTTAAACTATTTTTCCATGAAAAAATTGATTTTGACTTATTCGTGGAAAAATTTCATGGGACTTTTAAGCCATATGTAGTAGTGAATGAGTGCATACCTGAGTAGCTTGGTCAATTCTTCAAATCCTTCATCCACACTTTTCCAACGAAACCCCAACCAAGGAGCTCACTCCCTCACATGCGCTAACATGTCAATGAGGGTTTTCAAAACCCTAGAGGTGATTTTAAGCCTTCTTTAGAATGGAGGGAGCCACAATGCCATCACATGGACACATTAAATGGAACAACTAAACTCCCACTAAGGTTTAGATTTTACCCTTTCCCTATAGTCTTTTTCCCTTTTGTTTATTTTGGCTAGGTTTTACACCAAGATATTTGGGAGTTGTTAGGGTTAGAACCTGTGTTTTCTACATCTTGTTTCTCCATTAGTACATACATGTAGCATAGCCTCAACCACATAGCACAAACAAAATCATATATACATCATGCATTAGTTCATAAGAACTAAGTGAGCCCAAGCCGTAGGAGTATTCATACCTTTCTAATCGAGTCGTTAGGTAAATATAGCCACTCCTCCCCTTTAGAAGCAGAGGTAAGTTAGCCATGCAATTTTAGTAAATAAGACTAGGTTGTGTAATAAGAATCCATTATAAACAAGCAGTATCGAAAACATCATTAAACTAAATAAAATACATAAATATACAAGAACATCAGTATACAAATAAATGACAATAAACATCATCCCAAATAGAATACCATGTATTAACCTACGAGAGAAAACCAGGACATGAACACAAGTATTGTTTTTATCAAGTTTTCACAATGTTGAATATAAGTATAGATGTCCTTCTCATCTTAGTAGTTTTATCGACATTACAATTTTTTTTTATTTACGAATTTTAGGGACATTACATTTCTCAAATCTATAAGGTATGGGAATGTGTATAAGGTATGAGAATGTGGAAATATTGGTCATGTTAGAAAACAAGACCATAGAGCAATAACAGATATACAGTTAAATCAATAAACAAAATGAAAAACACATTAAAACATTACAGAGAGACAAATATATAATGTGGTTCACCCAAACGATGGGCTATGTTCACAAAGAAATTGTTAGTCCTTTTATTACATTCCAGAAAGATGAAGGGATACATCCTACAACAAAACCACTGCACTTCCTCTTCACGCTCTCACAATATCTCTTGCAATACAATATAATACCATACTTAGTCATTTTACAATGCTTTCTTTTATAGGGGAAATACAATGGAAAAATTCTAGGGTTAACCCAATACCATGGGTCCGAAATACTATTGGCCAACACACATCCCAAAAAAATTTCTCGGGGGCTCCGCCCTCAAACCCCAAGGAATGGGGAATGAGTGTAAAATACTTTTGGGTTATAATCACAATTGAATAATATCTCTGGATCTGGAACAATCTCCCACTTGGAGACTGATCACAGCAACTCCACTGCTACTGCACTTGTTGGACTATGCTCTGGACCTTGGACTTGGAAAATTTCTTATTTTCACCTTCATGCTTGAAGGCCAACAGAAACTGAGCAGGAACTTAGTTTCTCTCTAGTTACTCCCTTTGTCAATATGTTTGCAGGATTCTGGCTAGTGTGAATCTTTTCTAGTTTTAACAGTTCTTCATCTAGAACAAATATTATGAAGTGGTACTTGAGTTGTATATGTTTAGTCCTCGAATGAAAGACTGAGTTATTTTCAAGATGAATGGTATTCTGGCTGCCACTATACAGTCTACTATTCTCTTGATTCTTACCCAATTCTTCCATGAACCTCTGCAACCAAATCATCTCCTTACTAGCCTCTATAGCAGCAACATACTCTGCTTCTGTTGTTGAAAGTGCAACAACCTGTTGCAGTTTTGAAATACAACTTACTGTTGTTACACCTACAGTAAACACATACCCTGTGGTTCTCCTCCTACTGTCTTTCTCACCAGCCATATCTACATCAACATATCCCTATAGAATAGTGTCTAAACATCCAAAACATAATGCATGTGAAGTGGTACCTCTCAAATACCTGAGAATCCACTATACTGCTTTCCAATCCTCTTTACCTGGATTATTCATATACTTGCTCACAACTCCCACTGCATGTGCAATATCTAGTCTTGTGCACACCATGGCATACATCAAGATTTCGACCGCTGATGAATAGAGAAACTTGGACATGTAATCTATCTCTTCCCGTGTCTCTGGACACATATCCTTGCTTAGTTTGAAATGGCTAGGAAAAGGTGTATTGATTGATTTTTCATTCTGCATTCTAAACCTCTGCAACACCTTTTCTATGTACTCACCTGGAGACAACGTCAATTTGCGATTTTTCCTATCTCTTGTTATTCTCATACCAAGGATTTGCTTTGTAGCACCCAAATCCTTCATCACAAATGATTTAGCTAGTTTTCTTTTGAGCACATTTATATCCTGCATGTTAGACCCTGCAACAAGCATGTCATCCATATACAATAACAAGATAATATATCTTCCATTATCTAGCCTCTTGAAATAAAAATAGTGGTCAGAATGACATCTATCATACCTTGTTCTGTCATAAACTTATCAAATTTTAAATACCACTACCTTGGAGCTTTCTTTAAGCCATACAAGCTCTTATTCAACCTGCAAACCAAATTCTCCTTCCCTTTGACCTCATACCCTTATGGTTGTTGCATATAAATCTCTTCCTCCAAATCCCCAAGGAGAAAGGCCGCTTTTACATCTAACTGTTCAAGATGCAAATCTTCTACCGCCACTAGACTTAAAATAGTTCTAATTGAATTCATTTTAACAATAGGGAAAAATATTTCATCAAATCTTATACCTTTTTTTTGTGCAAACCCCTTTACAACAAGTCTAGACTTGTACCGTTTCTTGCCTCCATCTTCTTCCTTCAATCGGTAAACCCATTTATTCTGCAATACCCTTTTTTCTGCAGGAAACTTAACCAGATCCCAAGTCTAGTTTCTTACCAATGAGTCCATCTCCTCATCAATGCCTTGCTCCCACTTCTTTCTAGTTTCTACCTGCATTGCTTCTTCATAACATTCTTGTTCACCAGAATCAGTCATCAATAAATAATGCAGTGAATGAGAGAATTGTTTAGGGGTTCTACTTAACCTAGTAGACTTTCTTATAGTTGCAGGAGTTTCAGGTACCTGCTGCTACTCTTGATTTTTTGGTGCCTTTGGAACTTCATTTTCTTTGATTTCATCAAGCACTGTGTGCTCTGTGTTTTCTTTTTATTCTTTCTTTCCCTGCAACTGATCTTTGTACATGACCTTTTCATTGAATACTACATCTCTACTCCTAATTATTTTTCAATTTTTAAGATCCCATAAGGGATAACCAAAATCATCAACCCCATATCCAATAAAGGTACATTTCTTGGATTTAGCCTCAAGCTTTGTTCTATCATCTTTATCAATATGGACAAATGCTTCACAACCAAAAGTTCTCAGAAATGAGTATTTTATCTGTTTACCTGTCCATGCCTCCTCTGGAATGCCACCATCCAAAGCACTTGAAGTCCCTCTGTTTATTAAATAAACAACAATGTTTACAGCATTAGCCCAAAACTCTAAGGGAAACCCTGCATGCAATCTCATACACCTTCCACTCTCCATGATCATTCTATTCGTCCTTTCTGACACACCATTTTCTTGGGGTGTTCTAGGGACTGTCTTCTCTCTGCAAATCCCATTATGTGAACAGTAACTGTCAAACTCCTTGCTGTAGTAATCACCTCCATTATCATATCTGAGATATTTCAACCTTTTTCCTGTCTCATTCTCAGCCAAATCTTCCCACTTCTTAAAAGTATCAAACACATCATATTTTTGTCTAATGCAATAAACCCAAGTTTTTCTAGTTGCATCATCAATAAAAGTAACATAATATTGAGAGCCACTAAGAGATTGTACCTGAGATGGTCCCTATACATCTATATGGACAAGCTCTAACTTTTCACTCTTATTTTGTTTCCCAACCCTGAGAAATCTAACTCTCTTGTGTTTTCCATAAACACAGTTCTCACAGAATTCCAAACTTACCTGCTTCAGATCAGGAAGCAGTTTCCTTGAGTGGAGAATCTGCATCCCCTTCTCACTCATGTGGCCAAGCCTATGATGCCATAACGCCACACCTATTTCTGTGGAAGCTACAGAGATAGAATAATAATTATTATGAGGACATAAATATAATGTACCTACCCTATCTCCTTTTTCTATTACCAATGATCCTTTAGTGATCTTCCACCATGTTTCTCCAAATGTAGACAAACAACCGCTATCTTCCAACTGCCCTGTTGAGATCAGATTTATTTTCATAGCAGGAATGTGCCTTACATCCTTTAGAAACTAGTCATTTCCATTATTTAGCTTAATTCGTACCTTACCCTTTCCAACAATTTTACATGGTTCATCATCCCCCAATAACACATGCCCAAAATCACCTTGAACATAATCATGAAAGAATTTCTTATGGGGTGTAGCATGACATGAAGCTCCTGAATCTACTACCCAGTAATTGCTAGTATTATCTAATGCAACAATCAAAGCATCTTGTAACACATTACCTACTACATTAGCTTCCTGGGTAGTCTCTTGCTGCCTCTCACCTTTCTTCTTGGGTGCTCTGCAGTCTTTCTTCAGGTGTTGTTTCTTACCATAGTTCCAGCACTCTATTTTTTCGAATCTAGACTTGGATCTTCCCTTTTTAGACTTGCCAAGATTTCGTGGGCTCCTTTCTCTCTCGTTTTGTCTCCCTCTGCTCTCCATGGTCAACGCATTACCTGATGCCTCACATGTGCTTTTTCTTCGCATTTCCTCGCTAAGAATAACACCAACAACATCATCAAACTTAAGAGTGTTTGAACTAGGGACATAGTTACTTACAGCCATGACCAAGCTATTCCAACTTTCTGGCAATGAGCACAAGATTAGAAGAGCCCTAACCTCATCATCAAAGTTCACTTTTACATAACTTAATTGATTGGTAAGTGTATTAAACTCATTTAAATGGTCAGCAACAGATCCACCTTCTGACATCTTCATATTAAATAAATGCTTCATTAAAAATACCTTGTTAGAAGCCGAGGGTTTTTCGTAGAGCTTACTCAATGCGCTCATCACACCCTCCATTGTTTTTTCTTTCAAAATATTGAAGGCCACCGATGAATCCAGGCACAGTCGTATTGTTCCCAGTTCCTTTCTGTCAAGAACCTCCCATTCTTCATCCTTCATAGCCGCTGATTGTTTTGATTTTTCGCCCAATGGCAGGTACAAATCCTTCTGGTACACATAGTCCTCCATTTGCATCTTCCATAAATGATAGTTTTTGCCATTAAATTTCTCGACCCTAAACTTTTCTTCTTCCGCCATTGCTCCCACTTGAACTAGAAACCCTGCTTTCTTGTGAGTTTACCAACCAAATATATTTTTTGGTTTTGATACCAGTTGTTAGAGAACAAGACCACAGAGTAATAACAGATATACATTTAAATCAATAAACAAGATGCAAAACACATTAAAACATTACAGAGATACATAAATCATAACGTGGTTTACCCAAACGATGGGCTACGTCCACAAAGAAATTGCTAGTCCTTTTATTACGGTCCAGAAAGATGAAGGGATACACCCTATAGCAAAACCGCTGCACTTCCTCTTCATGCTCTCACAGTCTCTCTTCCAATACAATACAATACCATACTCATTCATTTTACAATGCTTTCTTTTATAGGGGAAATACAATGGAAAAATTCTAGGGTTAACCCAATACCATGGGTCTGCAATACTATTCCACCGAACCCCAAGGTAGGGGGAACGAGTGTACAATACTCCTGTGTTACAATCAAAACTGGATAATATCTCTGGATCTAGAAGATTAGGCTCCACAACCAACAGGTCATCTAGGTAAAAATTGCCAAGCTTGGTTATCTAGGTGGAAATTATCATTATTTATACATATAATTTTAATTATCAAGTTGTATTTATTTATAAGTGTGTGTGTGTGTGGTATTATTGAAAACTGGTATTAAAAATGATAATGATATTATTAGAATTTGATATTTATATTGTTGGAATTTGATATTAACATTATTGATGATATAATATTTTTTAACATTGTTAAAATCAAAATCACAAGAAAAATAATATAAAATCAAATTTTACTTATTTAAAAAGTCGTATTAATGTGAATTAAAATTGACAATAAAATATATGTGCTTAATAGTTCGAGTGGATTAATATTTCATAAACCTGATTATGATTAAACCCATAGTATTTTTATATCTTCAATATTACCTAAAGTATATATAGATTTTTAATTATGTATTTGTCATCTTTGGTTGATATTAAAATATATTTATGGATAATACATTTTCATTTCATAAAGATCTATTTTAAACCGGGATTTATCAAGCACCGAGAGGGATCCAATTTCTTGAGGTGCACATTTTTTTACCATTTTGATCCCTCTTTGTACTTGATAGATATGGGTTTAAAATGGATTTATACTAGTTTATTAAAAAAATTATATTTTATTTATGTCGATATGTATTTTATATTTTTTAATGTTTTTTATTTATGTCCGCTATCATAACGTGACTAATGTGACATAATCTCTCCATACTAGATTGGAAAGCACCTCGCTTCCACCCCATTAATGACAAAAAAATAATCTCCAATATAACCATTTTCACATGAACTTATATATGAATTGAAGAAACTTGAAACTTGCCTATTCAGAGGCAGTCTTCACAAATAACTATTTGCCTAGTTTAAGGGTTCTATTCTTACTTCATTCAACTATAAGGGCTTGGAACTATGTGACTTGATAGTAAAAGGACTAAATTGTAATATGGTGGTGTTGTCTTCTCAAACTTATAAGGTTGGGGGAAGCTTGATCATCTAGGTAGACTCAACATAAATCATCATTGTTTATAGGAATAATTATGATTATCAAGAAGTATTTATAAGTATATATATGAATGCTGAAAACTAATATTAAAAGATGATAGTGATATTATTATAATTTGATATTTATACTATTGAAGTTTGATATCGACATTATCCATGACATTATATCTTTTAAACCAAGATAATTTAGCAAATTTTATTTATTTAAAGAGTTGTATTAAAGTGAATTAAAATTGACAATGAAATCTATGTGCATAATAGTTATAGTCGATTAATATTTCATAAACCAAATTGTGATTAAACACATAATATTGTTAAATATTCAATATTCTCTAATTATATATTATTTTAAAATTAATTATTTATCACCTTTGATCTCTATTAAATTCAAACCATACACACATTTTTGTCCTTCATGGATTTTGTTGCATGGAGATTTGGTGTGGAGGTTCTCAAATTGCCGAACCAAGAACAAACACAAGTTTTTGTTAACGCGTATGCATTTTTTAACTAGCATTACAATGAAAGAGGGTACTATCTTTTGCAATAACATTGTAGCTATGGTGTATCAAGTCTCTTCTAAAGTGGTGGGTTTTCTTTGTGTGTGTCAATGTCACTAGCACAACCACAAGTAAAGTGGATCATGAATCTTG
Organism: Pseudotsuga menziesii; assembly: GCA_001517045.1. NCBI lineage: Eukaryota > Viridiplantae > Streptophyta > Pinopsida > Pinales > Pinaceae > Pseudotsuga > Pseudotsuga menziesii. The sequence continues at coordinate 384,875 of LPNX010641852.1, read as the reverse complement.
ATAGGCACAACCAACTACTTATTTTTGTGGAGATGGATGACCATTAAACAAAGACTTAAATATGTAATTTTGATATTAAAATAATATTAATATATCTTCAAAATTTTGGGATGGACTACCATCTATTCTTTTTCATCTATCTACAAGAATGAGATAAGTGTATTTTCCATATTAATTCTATGGGCATCGTCCAATACTAAACGAGAATGAGACAAGTGTACTGTTGAGATTGATTATATGGGCGTGAGACCAAAATTAATAATTAATAATTTCAAAAAAATAAAAAATAACTTGATTAACATGTGATAAGTATAGTTAGTGATACTTGTAAAAATTAAAATTAATCTTCAACTATTTGATTGTTTGATACAACTACGAGCTTACCTCCATCGATTATTAGATACAACTATTAGCTTAACTCTAATGATTCTAGAACTATTAGCTTAACTTCAACTCTAATCACTTAATGCTTAGTCAAACTACATTTGGCATCTAGGATTCTAGCTAATGTGAAGTCATGTAAGAGTTGAACTCCTAATTAAATAGTTTGAAGTCCTAATAAACTCCTCCAAACTCCTAGTAAACTCTTGCATCTTGTAGTTAGGCATTTAGTTAATATATAGTTCTCCATCAACATTTTCTTGGTATTGTCATCTCAATTTTTAAACCCGAGTCATTATATGAAGTTCAAATCATATTTCAACATCTTTCAAATTGGAATTAGTTGATACAAGTAAGACACATAGTTGTTCATGTTTTCAGACGATGGGCGAAACCACATGGTGGATATGGCAATTATGTGTTCCATTCCTTCATGCAGGAGATGCTTTAAAGGAATGCAAGGAAACTTAGGAACAAAGCCTTATTGCATACGAAGAAACTCAACAGAATGATATCCTTCTCCTTTGCAGAAAATCCAAAGAGTAAGGTGGGTTTCATTCAGTATCTATGAGCCTCAGTATGGATGCAACATCCACGATGCAGTCACCCACATGGCGAGAGTGGCTGCTCTTCTAAAAAAAATGAAGTAATATCAAAGTTTCCATTCTCAAAATACTTCAAAATTCATGGGTATGTATGCATGATATCTCAATATCAATCTTATTTCTTAATATTTCACTTCTCTTATATCTTGATCTGTGTGTTTAGGCCGCAATTTTTGCAATGTGTAATGGGAAATAGGATGGAAATCATGCGTTGACATTAAATCATCCTGAGGTATGTGTTAGACATTGGTATTCCATTACTGCGTATAATAATGTGATCACAAAAGCAGATTGGTCGCAGTTAATAATTAATTATCCTTACCATCGATTTCATTGTCTGATCAGGTAGCGGTGTTCACAAAGGGTATGATGGATTGTGCAGTGAGAATAGTCACACTTCGGTTGGTTCCCTCAAAGTTCACAGGAGATCAGAAGAGGCTCTCCCTTTGCGTAGTTATCATTGAGCGACATTGTGAGTGCAGTGATAGAATGTACATATCGCGCTGGAAGAAACAAGATGTGCTTTCATACTACTTCCTCCCCATTCTCAAGTCATACTTCGTTGGGTTGAAGGGAATATTATCGTACTCGTTATATGAATCCCTGGACGAAAAACAGATACTAGGGTTGGGTGTTTGGGATAGCATGGAATTGGCTTCTTTTCCCGAAAATAATCCCAACTTCAACCCTGTGTTTCCCTTCTAGAAATACCTAGGGTCCAATAAACTCAAATACCACATCTACTAGGCCATCTATGTCACCTACCAGACACCTTGCCTCTATAAATCCAAGCCTATTTCAAATATGATAACTTAATTCTGTTAACTAGGATATTTGGTACTGGTATAGGCTTATTGATCTCACAGACAAACAAACACCTTTGGAGGAAGGTTAAACCTGAGTTATTGTATGAAGTTCAAATCATTTCCCTCTCAAATAATAAAGCTTAAAAATATGAGGTATTTCGATTTTAACAAGTGTGATAACCTTAAGGTTGATTCTGAAAGAGATTACCATCCTTCCAAACTGTGAAATAATCGTGCAATAAGGATTTCAATCAAACATTCACTACATTTAATGTCCAGTCTCGTTTGTTTATTTTGGAATTTGTAAATTATTGATATCAAAAAAATTGTAAAATGGTTATTTATTATTTTTAATAAGAATCCTTTTGGTATTGGGCAGGGCTATGTAATTAAATATTTTATTTGGTATAAAATGAGTCCACTGTCACTGTCACTTAAAATGGATTTGCTACATGTAATTTTAGGTTTTATAAACTAGCAACAACTATATTAATAATATTAAGATGTTTGGAATACATCCCGTATATTTGACACATTTTTTACAAATAAAAAATAAAAAAACATTTCTAGTCTATTTAATATATAGCTGTTGGTGTATTCCAAACATATTAATCTTATTAATATGGATGTTTCTAGTTTATTATGTATCCATTATTCATACCAGATAGTTATAGATATTCATTTATTATATAACATAAAGATTAAGATAATTAATATAAACATAAAACAAATACTATTTAATAAATAAATAAAAACAAAAGTTGATAGGAAAAAAAACAAAAAATAAATTGTTGCCCCTTTCTTTAACCACCACTTAAGTGACGTTTATTACACCAATAGATCTTTACCTCTATAGACGTTTTTATTTGAGATTTGGGTTGGACTATGGCCTATTTTTTTTCATCTATAGATGAGGATGAAACAAGTGTATTGCCAAGATTGATTGTATGGTAGTCGTTCAAAATTCAAAATAAGCAATTATAAAAAAATATAACTAGCAACAACCATATTTTTATGATTAATATGTTCGGAATACACCAAGAGGCATAGATTTGACATATTGATAATACTTTCTTTTCCTAAAGAATGTGTCAATTATTTGTATTCGATAGTTAATATAATATAACAAAAACTTAATTTGTGGTTGTTAAGCTCATAGTATTTTCATAATTGGAATTAAGCAGACAATTGTATATAACAATTAATTTAAAGAATCAACATAATGCTATGCTAGTTGGAGTTTGATTGTCACATGAGTTGCACATTACCATGCCACTATGTACAATTGTCTCATGAGTTCAAAGGAATTTATTAGGAGTTCAAAGAAGTTGATTAAGAGTTCGACTGTCACATGTATTGTGCATTACTTCAACTCTTATATGTAAAATGCAGTTTAACTAAACCTTGTGCACATTAGTTAAACTATTAGTTATCCAATATAACCGTAAATAGAGATGAAGTTAAGTTAATAGCTGTCGAATAATTGGAGTTAAGCTAATAGTTGTATCTAATAGTTAATGTAAAAGTTAATTCGATATGGTAATGATTGGAGTTGAAGTTAAGCTAATAGTTGTATGCTTGTTACAGCTGATTTTACCACATATGGTGGATCACACATTTATGGCCTTCCATGTCCCTCTGCAGACTCTATGGACCCCATTGACCATTTTTGTACCTTCGGATGTTTCTAATATCATCCCTAAAAACATGCATTATTTTCCATATGCGACTTTTAAACCTATTCTCTTGTATATACGTGGATATGACCCTCAAACCCATGTACATTGGGACGTGTGCAAAAGGCCAAATAGTTTTGGAGTTTTCCTTGATGTGGATCTGAGTCATTTGTCTCTTGGCCTTCCATATGCCTTGAGATTGCTCGGATTTGACCTTCCATTACCCCATTGAAGCACTGTATAAGGAACTCTTTGGATACATTGAAAGGGGAGGAATTGAAGAGCAAGAAAACTATAGTCCATTGTTTCCGGTGCTTATACTTGAGTCTACATCCGTTGTCCCTCGGAGCACTTTGTGTTCTTCCAAAGATTTCCTTTGCTTGTGAGCTTGCTATCTAGAGATGGAGGACTGAAGTGGTGGAGGCCTAGGTGGAGGACTCAGTTTCTCCAGTTCGCAGACGTGCCAATAGAGGTTGTCACCATTGTAATCTCTAATTTATATTAATAGAAATATCTTTTCCTGTCCAATAATGTGTATTTAAATGAGTATTGAATCCATGGATGATTTTAAATGCTTATATGTTATTGATTATATATGCTAGAGTAGGTCTAACACCATTATATAGTATGATTGTCTTGTTTACTGAATGTTGAGAGAGCGAATTGCTAATACAAGCGAGAGTGGAAAGGCTCAACGAGGATCTACATCAACCATCCGGAATAAAGTATGTTTTGAGATTCTTTAGTGTTAGATGTTTTGTTTCTCTTGAATATGGGAAATGATTGATTTCTGCGGTTACTCTGTCTATTGTGGTACCCCAATCCATATGAAGTTTTCTCCATAACAGAATTGGCGACTCTTTTGGGGAGTTCCTAGTCATTTCCTTTGGGAGTTTTATTGGCATTCAATGTTCTTGAATTGCTTTGATTTCTCTGCTTTTGAGTCGGGTCTAGGGGAATGTTTTCCTAGTAGTGTCTGATAGGAGTAAATTTTGTCCCAGCTTGTCTATTTACCTTCTTTTTTATCTCGTTTTCTTCCTGTATGCAAGTTTTTCCTTCACAATCACGTGTACACACGGTTTTTACTGGGATATCCACGTATATATGTGGGTTTTCTGCACATAGTCACATATTCCCTGAGTTTTTCCTTTTGGGGGAAGATCAAGTGTTGTTGGGTGAGTTTGGATAATTGCTAAGTCTTCTTAGATGCTTCTGGAGTCTATATACACCTCTGTGTCTAACAAGAGATGCTTTTTAGTTTGAATTTTTTGAAAATGTTCTTGTCATTTCGTTTTCTATTTTTTGTTTTGGGATTAGTGCATTAGGTCTCTTTTACCTTAGTGCTTTGGTTAGGTGCTGTCTAATAGTGCTTGCAGAGTTTGGGGGTTGTAGAGTCATACTTTTGCTTTATTATCTCATTTTAATTCAAAAAATACAAAAACATTTTCTTTTTGCATCAATATGCATTGTTTCATTTTGCATTTTGCATGGTACTTGCATTAGGTTTGCTTGGAGAAGTATTAGTCAAATTTTCATATAAGAATGATTGCATATTCATTTGTAGAAAAAATTTGCACTTCACGTAGTAGCATACCCCATTTTTCATTCGACACAGTGCATTTGCATTGATTGTTAGGTGTGCATTTTACTTCTTGTTGCATCATAGCATCATTAGTTGCAAGACCATTTTCCCTTTTGAGTAATAGGCCAATTAAAATCAACACATAATAAAATGAATTACACTCTTCTCTTTTACAGGGTGCACCAACAAGATTAGGTTTTAGGGTCTTGGAATAGTTCATTGTGATTAAATTCTCCAAGACCACTAAATGAAACATTTATGTGTCTATCCAAGTGAGAGAGTGAAATTCCTTTATATAATTAGTGTTTCTCAGGATCATCCTCTTTCAAGGGAGTTAAGCATGAGGTAGTGTGAGTGGTTATTGATTGGGATGACCCTTGGCCATAACTGAGTAGCATCAGAGATATTTCTAGTATTGTATTCGTATCTGGGGGATCTTTCGAGAGTTTTAAGCTTTGCTACCCTACCCATACGATCAATCCTGCCTGTGAATTTCTTCTTGAGCATTGATTATATTGAGGTGACCTTAGTTTCATTACCTAGGTTATCGAGGGGGTACTTCGTAGAGGTTATTCTGTAGGTGTCCTGGCCAGGTAGGGGTCGGACAGCATAGTCGCTATATGCGTTCAAGCTGAAGGCCACTATAATTGGTTACAAACCTCCGCTTGTTGTGTATGGAAGTCTCAAGCCTCTCAGACATACTTGCTTCATGCAAGAGCTCACATATCCTACCCTTGTTTGCTTGTGATTTGGATTTACATTTTATAGGTGTATGATCTGTGCATGCTAGTTTTCCTAGGGTCTGCGTAATTAGATCGCGTCTTTTTCATTTTTGAGTCATTGTGGATTTGGGCACAGAAATTTTCCATTATCGTTGTTTAGCAGGACTTTCACCTTCCACATCTCCTCCTCCTTTGGTAGAGAGAAACAGATAGTCTAGGTGGACTACTTCTCACATTGATTCACACATGATGGGGATCATGAGGATGAGATTCCTGAGATGTCTTCTCCACCTCATGATTTTGGGGATGCATATTCTACTCCTGTATATGATCCTTCACCAGAAATACCTTCACATTCTGGTTATGGTCCCTCATTCACAATTCCCCGATATTGGTTTCCAGGCGATGAGACTCATCATGAACCCATAAGCACTAGTCATGTTTGTTATGGCATACCTGATATCCATGCACATGATCCAGCACATCATGCTGAGTCAGAAGTTGAACATAGAACTATACCTAGGGGCACTCCTATTCCTTTCCATGTGAAGAGATTTGGGAGCACTAGTCACATTGCACCTTCCATCCTAGTCATGGAAGCTACCTCACACGTCCATTCTAGACCTAGTGTTAGTAGTCATATGTGGATACCAGAACCGAGATGAGTGACCATAGGGAACACCAATTACATCGCTTCACATGTCCCTTCATCCTCAAACCCTACTCCTTCAAATGCATTTTTTACAACCCTTACTCCCCCTCATTCACGTGGTCCTTCAGGCCGGACTGCCGCTACTAGCCATGTTCATACTACGACTACTCACACGGTAGTATCTTAGAGTCAAGTACCTCATGTTGTCTCAGGAGGTCATATTCCTATTTCTAGATCATCTCACAGTCCATGGCAAGGAGTTCCCCATATCCCTAACTATGGAGCTTCTCATGGACAGTCTTATGGACTACAGTATCGACAAAACTATCAACCCTATGGGTACAGATATCAACAACATGCTTACTCTTCCAATTATGGTTTTGTAGCACTACATAGTCAAGGTACACCAAATCATAATGATTCCATGCAGCCCTACATGGGTCAAATAGGAGGAGGATATTATGGCCAAGGCCATGGTATTTACAGCAATCATCCTCACAAGAACTAGAACTATCAAGGAGTTTGGCATAGACCGACTCAACCTAGGATCCCTTTCCTTGCAATGTTGAACTTACCTAACTTATCGAGACTTATGAATGATCCAGTATCTCATGACCCAGCCTGGATGGCCATCCCTAACAATATTCCCTCAGACATTCCCAAGTTCAAGGGTAGAGTAGGAGAAGATCCTAGTGAACATGTCACTACTTTTCACCTTTGGTGCTCTTCCAATTCCTTACATGATGATTCAATCTGTTTAAGGCTATCTCAACACACCCTCACTGGGCCTGCAGCAAAATGGTATATAGAGTTACCAAGGGGGGAATTCGTTTTATTCGATGACCTTGCCATGACTTTCCTCAATCACTTTCAGCTACCCGTGCGTTATGACGTTGGTACAGAACTCTTGTCGAGATTTTGACAAGACAAAGCCACACATATCTCGGATCATATTCAAGAGTGGCGTAGATGGAATAGGTTGATTAAAGCCTTTATACCATCGAAATTTCTCCTTGAATGGTTCCTCAAGTCGTTGTAACCTTACATCACGAAGGATGTTTCTACATCCGAAGTCCAAAATGAGGAACAAGCAATATTTAGGGCACAAGAGTTGTATTTGATCTACACTCAATCCGGACTTTTGTATGAGATTATACCTAACACTCCGTGTTCTAGTTTTGATCCCAAGATCAATCCTGGACCACATGCCGATGGCATTGTGGGTTGTACAAGTGCCAAAACTGTGGATTTGCTTGTGAAACAAGTGAGCCAATTGTCTATTAATCAATCCACTTTGGGACAAGCCACGGCTTCATCTCAACCCACCCAAATGGTGAGTGTACTTTTCGTGCAATTGTCGAACCAGCAGCCCGAAAGGAATAAGAAAAAGGGTAAAAATAATCATAAGGGTGGGAAAAAGAATGAAAATGCTAATTTTAATGACAATAACTCCTGCAATGCTAGGGGGGACAAGTAGTCTAAACATAAGGTAAAGTTTCCTTACAAATTGTGTAAGGAGGACCACCTCACTCACGTGTGCCCTCATATGGAAGATGCCTTGAGATTCATAGCATAGGGCCTAGCTATACTAACTAATCCTTTACCCCATAATCAAAATATGAACTTAAGGAACCATGATCCTCATTGTGCATTGAGTGGATATCAAAATCTTCTAGAAGCCAATACTGGTCACGGTTGCATCAACATGGTACATGATACTAAGGTTGCAAGTCATGCGAAAGATTATGGTTGGTCACAACCGGACCTTGGAAAAGAACTCACTCCACCCAAGTGCCCTTTGCATATCGAAAACCCTATGGATAAACCTAAAATCACACGTCACATTCCTAAGCGAGTCTTAAGGCATTCGGGGTACAATCCTAATGCCTGAGTCGCCCAGAACTTTTTCGTTGTCGAGGATTTGGGCCAAACTCCTTGTGCGATGTCTGCGCTTGAAGTACTTCAGAGTTGTCCTCTGCAAAGGAAAGACTTTCTTTTTTCTCTTGGGGTTGATGATGATAACTCTTCTTCTATCATCAAATTTGAAACCATGGGACTACATCCTTGCTTGCCTTACTATGTGTCTCTTTTGATTCATGTAGAGTGTCTTAATATGACCATCAAACGCACATGATTGATGAAGGCGCTGCTGCTTCCGTGATGTCTTTTTCATGTTGGAAGGGTTTGGGTTCTCCTGAGTTGCCTCAATCAGCTACTATGTTGACTGTCTTTGATGGTAGATCATTTCGGCCTCATGGGATTTTTCCTTCTCTTAAGGTCCAATTGGGAGAGAAGACCATCACGATCAAGGTTGAGGTGGTTGATGTGCCCCTTGACTACAATCTTTTGCTGGACCAAAATTAGATGTATAGTATGCTAGCCTTAGCCTCTTCTCTCTTTCGAGTAGTATGCTTTCCATTAAATGGGAATATCATTACAATTGATCAAACATCATTCTGTAATATGAGTGTTGGTGCATCATTGGGAGCTTCTATCCCGATTATCGATCATTCTCAGCCAACAACTGGGACTGTGGGTGTGGGTATGTATCCATCTCTTATGGGGACCTTTAGCTGTCCTATGCCCGTTATTATGATCGGATCTAGTTTCAGTGGGGCTTCGTCTTTGCTGAATTCAGTGTCTTTTCGTACCACCCATATGGAAGAACCTTGGATTCTTCCTTCACCGACTCCTTCGAATGGACCTGTTGAAATGGATGTGATGTTCCCTACAGCAATGATAGCATATCAAGTGAATCTTGATTGTGTTGTAGATTCTAGTCCTTCCTCTTCGCGGATGAAGGAGGAGGACCTGTATTTGTTGCTTACATGGGTAGTTGAGTCCTCTCACCCATATGATTTCCTTGACGATGTTTTTTCATCAGATGATGCCATTATTGAGGCCATGTCTGGGGTTGAACCACCTTCAGAAGAGTTACATCATAGATCATATTTTCTTCTCAAGCTTAACTGTATGGAGTGTGAGGACTTTAGGGAGATTCTTAGCAAGAATATTGGTAGTCTCATGGTTCCATTGAGCTCTCCTGATCAGATGGCTGATGGGAACATGGTGAATTTATCACCTACTATTCCTATCAATATTTCTCACGATCCTGGCAAAGTTGAGAATGTCTACGTTGGGGCGTATTGTTCCCTTAATGAAATCAAGGACTATACTGAGCTATTTAAAGAGTTTTGTGACATCTTCGCTTGGTCATATGAAGAAATGCTAGGTATCAACCCTCATATTGTCGAACACGATATTAAGACCTATCCGAATGTGAAACCCGTTCGATAACGTTTGCATGTGGTGAATCCTAGAAAAGCACCCTCTATTAAGGCTAAGATAGAGAAGCTATTAAAAGCCAATTTTATCTATCTCGTTCCCTTGGTGGAGTGGGTTTCAAATCCTGTTCTGGTTGATAATAAGTAGGGAGTGATCCGTATATGCACTGATTTCCATGATTTAAATCGTGCTTGTCCTAAGGATAATTTTCCCACACCATTTATTGATCAAAATTTGGATGAGTGAGCGGGAAGTGAGGTATTCTCCTTCATGGACAGTTTTTTCAGATATAATCAGATCTAGATCAAACCCAAGGATCAACATAAAACTGCATTTATTTTTCCTTGGGGTATGTTTGCATATCGGAAGATGCCTTTCGTTCTTGAAAATGCCGAAGCCACATTTCAGCAGGCTATGACCTTAATTTTTCATGTTCTCAAAATGATTATCGAAGTGTATTTTGATGATCTTGCTGCTCATTCTCATTTGAGAGTGCGTCATCCATACCATTTGAGATTAGTATTCGAGAGATACTGTCATTACTAGGTTAGGTTAAATCCTCATAAGTGCATCTTTTACGTGATTGTTGGTCGCTTGCTAGGGTTCATTGTATCGAAGGAGGGTATAAGATTCGATCCCTTAAAGGTTGAGGAAATACTTCAATTGTCTCCCCTGCATAATATTAGACATCTTCAGTGTTTGCAAGGCATGGCAAATTTCTTACGGAGATTCGTGGTTAATTTTTCCAATTTGACTAAAGGATTTATGCGTCTTTTAAAGAAGGACACTATTTTTTGCTGGGATGAGCGAGCCTAAGAGCCCTTTGATGCTCTTAAGTGAGCCTTAGCATCGGCCCCCATGCTTAGTCCACCTGACTATAGCCATGATTTTTTTATTTATGTGGATGCGTCCATGGAGACTGTTGGTATGGTTTTGGTTCAGGAGGATGAGGAGCTCCACGAGCATGTCATATATTATTTGAGCTAAAACCTTATTGATGCGGGAATCCATTATTCTCATGTGGAGAAACTTGCCTTGGCCACCATTCATGCAGTTTAGAGATTGAGACATTACATTCTCCTTCACCAGACCTTAGTGGTAGCTCATGTCAATCCATTTCAGTTCATCCTCACTAGAAGGATTATTGGGGGAAAATATAATAAGTGGATTTTTATTTCTCAAGAATTCAATCTCAAATTTGTTTCGGTGAAATCAAAGAAATCGTTGATCTTTGCAGAGCTCATTTCTGATTTTCCAACTGTGTAGGAGGAGGAGGTTTATAAGGATATGTTTTTCAATGAGCATATTTTCCTTATCTCAACTTTGGACCCATGGTATGGAGATATCATTGTATATTTGCAAACGTTGAAGGTCCCTACTCACCTTTCACGAGATGAGCGATGACGATTATGTCATATATCTAAGAAATACCTTATAGTGGATAACACTTTGTACCATCATGGGGTAGATTCCATTTTGCATCATTGTTTAACCTATGATGAGGCTGAGGTTGTGCTGAATTATTGCCACAGAGGGGAGTGTGGTAGTCATTTATCTGGGCTTTCTACAACCCAAAAAATATTGAGAGCAGGATATTTTTGGCCGTCGATCTTGAAAGATTGTGTCAATGCGGTCAAGAAGTGTCACCCTTTCCAGGTGTTTGCATGCAATATGCGCTCATATCCTACCCTGTTACATCTGATTATCACCACCGATCCCTTCACCAAGTGGGGGCTTAAATTCATGGATTGCAACCCATCTTCGGCTGGAGGGCATCATCACATTATAGTGGTTGTCAATTATTTCATGAAATGGGCAAAGGCTATGCCCATGATTAAATCCGATGGTGAGACAACCGCACATTTCATTTTCAACCAAATTTCTACTCAGTTCAGCATTCTAAAAGAGCTTGTCACTGACCATGGTAGGAACTTTCAAAATAGAACGATGGAAGAGTTGCCTTCGAAGTTAGGGTATAACTAGGAGCACTCCTCTTCTTATTACCCTCAGGCGAATGGGTAGGTTGAAGAAGTGAATATATCACTTAATTCCATCCTCCAATGAACCATCGCACAAAGCAAGACAAATTGGGATATCAGGTTATATCCTTCTTTATGGGCCTATAGAACCACGGTTAAGACTGCCATCAGTTTCTCTCCATATCAGCTCGTACATGGGGGGGAGTCTGTCTTATCGGTTGAATGTGAAATCCCTTTGTTGAAGCTAGCTATAGGGATTTTACCAGACACTTCCACATTGGAGGAAAATTTGTGTAAATTTGAGCATATAGATCTGTAGACAAACACACAACTCACAAAGAAGATCTCACAATTTACTCAGCCATTGAAGAATGAAACAGTGCAAAAGGCTTGCATCTGTGAATGCTTTCATTAATCAAAAAAGTAATCCATATAATAATTACAATGATGTAAAATGGATTTAATAGCCACAAGCAATTCGAATCCACATGAGGAAGTTTGAAT
>LPNX010641852.1:313640-370019 GCA_001517045.1 Pseudotsuga menziesii | reverse complement strand
CAATTAGTGTTCCCCACACTTTGGTAATTGAAACATGTGCCCCAATTAGGTTAAGTTTAACCAATGGTGCTAATGACTATAAATAGACTAGATGGACTCCGGATTTAGACATGACTCTCGATTTAGACATATGACCAAATTTGGACAAGGGAGGATTAATAATCCTAACAATTTGGTACACTTAGAGCAGCTTGATGAGCAGCGCCGGGATGCCTTAGTGGCTCTAGAAGTAAATAAGCGTCATGTTAAGGTCCAATATGATAAGTATGTCCATCCGAGGAGGTTTAGTGAATGTGATTTGGTCCTTTTATGGGATCAAGCTAAAGAACCCTTGGGGGCAGGGAAGTTTAATCCCATGTGGCATGGTCCTTACATAGTCAAACGTATGTTAGAGAAGGGCATCTATGAGCTGGTGGATTATGAAGGGATAGCCTTGGAAGACCCTAGAAATAGGCTCTATCTTAAAAAATACTATGCATGATCTTCAGCCAGGGCTGATTATTGTATATTATTGTACGGTTTTTCGCATAGTTATGTTTTCTTATGGTGATCGGGTTTGTTGATTAGCTTTCATTTCTTATGTCAATGGAGTCTTCCTCTTACATAGGATTTGCTAGCTGTCACACTCAAAAGTATTGTCTTCAGGAGGTGTATGTTTATGGCCTTATTCGAACAATGTTGCTGAATATAGTGCCGTTATCGAGTTATTGTGGGATTCCATTACACATGGTGTTCTCTCTCTTGAGGTACATATTGATTCACATTTAGTGATTTCATAGCTTAATGGCTTGTATCGTATTAGGGATTCAACATTATTACAAAGATTCTTACATGTGAGATTGGTAGAATGACAATTTGAGAACATAACATACATAGATGTTTCAATAATTTTTAATCAAGTTGCTGACTCATATGCTGACTATGTGTTATATTGGCATTTGTTTCATAGACCATAAGCATATCACAAACATACATTTTTACACACATTTAAATAAATAAAATCGATCATCATAAAAGTTTTTCATTAAACATCCAAAATGTGACGTCATAATACATAAGTGTCATAATACAAAATTGGGGCTTTCGAGCCACCAAAATATAATACATTCTAGTACAAAAATGAAACACTCTCAGGTCTCTAAGCCTGAGGAGGAGGAGTGGGGTTCTGATCGTGGTAGCACACCACAGCTCTAGCTAGCCATCAAAATAATCCAACCCATGCCTATCGCTCACCAACCACTTAGCGTTGCATGGCCTTAGGCCTTAGGCAAGTCCTCGACTTGTGCCATGAGTACAATGTGTGTCAATAGTACAAAGTTTATGTGGATGATTTGGAGCGTCTGCTCCACATCAAAACCCATGATGTCGTCTCCTCTTCCCCTCCATCTATGACAAGGGAAATTGTCAGGTCATCATGGTCCAACATTTGCATACACATGACAGATTGTCACTATGTGTTGTCACACCAAAACATGTCTTTTGAGTCAATAGATCAAAAAACACAAAAAAATTAATAACTCAAAAAAATTAAAAAGAGGTTTTGGGATTCGTTATCTATGTCGCCATGTGCTGGTCCTACTGGTAGGGGCATGTCTGGATCTCCTCAAAAATATATCCCTGCATAGCGGTAGTCATCGATGGCAATGATCTATCACCTACACCATGGAAAGAACTCCGCTGGGTAGGGGTTAGCCACCCTACCTCCGCCCACTCTGTGCATAACATTTTCCCAACATCATTGGGTCATATCTTGAACTCCGTGTGGAGGAATGTCCACTCTACGGCTTAGCCCTGTACACGCTCAAAGAAGAATGTGCTTAGTATGCTTCCAAAATTGAAGTTTCTCACCCTTCCCATCTTCCAGTCACTGAGCTACTGCTTCATGTTACTCAACAACGCAGTGCTCTAGTCGTACATTGTGGGTCTCATACACTCCATCGCATAGAACATCAATGGTCATGAGGCCTGGTGGAGTGAAGCTAGACTGACTACCCTGCTGAGTGCCAATAGTATGGCCTTCAGTCCCAATACTTGGATCAAGTTTGTTGGGATTTGACTCCCAACCTTTTCTGTGTCCAGAAAGCAGTATACTATAATGTACTCATCAATAGTCAAGCCACCTCCGGGCCTACGAGATTGTAGGTTTACCACCTTTTCTCATTGGGATAATCCAGTAACAAAGCATATGTCCTCAATATCTATACTAAGAGACATCCCATCAATGTGAAAATACTCTCAGTTTGGATCCCAGTAATTCACTAGCATTTGCAGGAGTCTTGGTTTGGCCCTCAAGCTACCAAGACACCAAAACTTATACAAACCACATGCACGTAGAGCTTGTTGGGCCATTAAATCACCTTGAACAACCTCTTCTTCATCTCCATGTTCCCTCTCCCTCCATTGTAGAACCATCCTACACATAAAACATGATTTTTGGTCATTATTTACCTTAAAAATCCTTATGTGCGGCCACATATGCGACTGTTTGTAAAACAGCCGCATATTTATGCAGTTTTGGGAGGTTTTTTCATGTATGGCCAGCCCTATACGCGGAAAAACCCCCGATATCTGCGTGGGCTGAAATGCCTACTTTAGATTGGCTTAGAAAATAAAATTGACCATGGAAACTAAAAAAAATTGCATGAAATAGGAAGAGGAGGACATGAGGAGTTATCTGGAACAAGCGGTGTCAAATTTTGCCAGCCGATGCTCCTGAAATTCGCGTTGGAAGTTTTGAGCTCAAATGGGTAAAAATTTCAAATGATATGAAATTTTTGAATTTTTTACTATTTATAGAAATTTTTTGAAATTTTCGAAATTTTTTACCCACTTTCTATAGTTTTTGACTGTTTCTAACCATTTTGGACCATTTTGGACTAATTTGATGATGTAGGAGTCCATTTTGAGTGCTGTTTGACCATAGTTTTGACCCGTTCGTGTCGATTTTAGGTATTATGTCTAAAATGGCATATATATTAGGTTTCACATTTGTTTGCACTTTGCATGACCTTATGACCATTTCCTTATAACCTTAGGTACGAACCCATTCTATCTTGTCATGGAATCTTCTTGTTGCTTTTAGAAGTGACATGATGTGAATGGTAGAGCTTGACAATACATGGGTGCCCTAGTTAGCTCCTGTTTTGTATTTGGCATCCATGCTGACATTTTTCCTTTAGGGTGTGGGAGTCCTTTTGTATAGTATCACCATGACTTTCCGCAAGAGCCTCATACTCCTCTTGATCTTTTTCCTGGCATTTTTCCCTAGGACTCCTTTATGTCAAGTTGTAATTGCATTATCATGAGTTTTGGTTTCCTTATTGAGACTTATGCTGGCTTTCCTGACTTTGATTATCAGCTATATAGCCTGAGCTTGTCTCATGTATAGCCAAGTAGACCCATTTTACATATCTTTTGCAGCTTGATAACCCATTTCTTACCGGGAGGGGACTTTTCCCCAAGTGTTGTTATCCTACACATGTGTCCTTGCATTGAGCATAGGTATGTTCCACTGCTTCGAACTAGTTTGTTTTCCCATTGACACTCGTCTCCTCTTAGTATGTAACTATAAAGCACTTTTATTCTTTTTCAAGCTTTTCAAAATGTTTGAAAAAGTCCAAAAAAATAAAAAAAAACCAAAAATCCAGATAGGAAAAGATGTTATCTTTGGTAGCAGTCGAGTCATGTTGCATTCAAATAGAGCACTATATATCACGTCCATTGGTTTGGTTAATACTTTGACTTTAGGAGCTGTACTCGTTTCTCTAAGTTTATCTCCACCAATTGGTTAAGCTTCCAGTCCCTATGGAGCCTCTGTCGATCCCTCCTATGTCGCAAAGATATCCCAGTTTTCTATATTGAGTCTATGCTACCTACATTCAGTCAGCATTCACCTTTATGCTCTTGTTTGAAGGAATTTGAAACTTGAGTCGGCCATTCCTCAATTCTCTTGACTTTGCATGTCGGCCATTCCCAATACTAATACTGGTTCGTGCACATTATGATTGAGTCCTTCCACATTATATAGCTTTGCTAAGTACCTCATGTTGGATGATGAGGGATGCCTTAATTCCCTCCTTCCAGTGGATTTCATCCCATCAACTTCAGATCATTTATTCTAGGATAGGAATCTAGAGTCATTTTGAGTGCCTTGAGACTTGCAGTCATCGGTAGCAGGTTCTCTCACCATTGACAGTTTTGGGAATAAATCAATGTCCCCTGATCGATGGATTCTCTCAAGTGTTTTACCTCAACACATTTATTCACACTTGTTAGATTGCACTTTAGTGCCTTGATTCCCATTTTCATTATCGGTGGGTGATCTTGTGTCTGTTAATGGTATACATCAATGACCAGTAATCAGACGATGGACTACTATGTTCGACCTCGACACCTCTATTCACATAGTAGGACATGTACTTGTAGCGGATTGTGTAGAAGACGTTCTAGACTAGTGGCATTTCATATATTCTACCTCCTTGATCGTGCCAGTGTTCATGAAATTTCAGCTCTCATGACTTGATTCCAGTGTATGTCAGATATCTTCAACCATTATGGAGATCTTGATCCTTTGTATATCTTCATCATGGAGATTCTGATATATCTATATTGTACATGGTGATGACCACACATGTCATATTTTGTATCATGCCTATTCATGGACATTGTACTCTTATGTATCTGGGACTAAGTTTTATGTACTTGCAGTCATGGGCAGAGTTTGATTATTGTATTATACTGTTCGATGGATAGTTCTTCCACCTGGTTCTTCATCACTCCACTTCTGGGATGGACATATAATGTATTTCAACGATCGTATCACCCCTCTGGCCTCACACATTAGGGGGCATCTGTTACAGCTGATTTTACCACATATGGTGGATCACACATTTATGGCCTTCCCTGTCCCTCTGCAGACTCTTTGGACCCCATGGAACATTTTTGTACCTTTAATGTTTCCAAGATCATCCCTGAAAACATGAATTATTTTCCATATGCAACTTTCAAACCTATTCTCGCGTATATACGCAGATATGACCCTCAAACCCGCGTACATTGGGATGTGTGCAAAAAGCCAAAAAGTTTTAGAGTTTTCCTTGATGTGGATCCGAGTCACTTGTCTCTTGGCCTTCCATATGCCTTGATATCACTCATATTTGACCTTCCATTACTCCATCGAAGCACTATATAAGGAACCCTTTGGATACATTGAAAGGGGAGGAATTAAAGAGCAAGAAAACTATAGTCCATTATTTCTGGAGATTATACTTGAGTCTGCATCCCTTTGTCCCTTGGAGCACTTTGTGTTCTTCCCAAGCTTGCCTTTTCTTGTGATATTACTATTGAGAGATGGAGGATTGAAGTGGTGGAGGCCCAGGTGGAGGACTCGGTTTCTCTGGTTCGCAGACGTGCCAACATGTCACCATTTTATTCTCTAATTTATATTAATAGAAATATCTTTTCCTATCCAATAATGTGTATTTAAATGAATATTGAATCCATCAATGCTTTTCAATGCTTATATGTTATTGATTATATATGCTAGAGTAGGTCTAACACCATTATATAGCATGCTTGTCTTGTTTGCTGAATGTTGAGAGAGCAAATTGCTAATACAAGCGAGAGTGGAAAAGATCAACGGGGTGCATCAACCATCCAGAATAAGGTATGTTTCAAGATTTTTTAGTGTTAGATGTTTTGTTTCTCTTGCATATGGGAAAGGATTGATTTCTACGGTTACTCTATCTGTTGTGGTACCCCAAGCCATAGGAATTTTTCTTCGTAATAACGCTTAATGGAGTTAAGTTCATAGTTATATCTAATAATCGAATAGTTGAAGTTGAAGTTTATTTTTTCCCAACCATCATGAACTGTACTTATAAGATGCTAACAAAGCTAATTTTTTTTTTTTTAGAGATGATTAATTATGAATTTTTGGGATTCATCACTCAATATTCAAAGATTGGATTTGAAAAGGAAATGAATGAGATATGACATTAAATCATTAATAAATTCAACAACAAATAAGGAGAAGAGATAGTGTGCCAGTTAAAGGTAAATAGTTGCATTTAAGGGGGAACTAAGTTTACTAGCTCACCATTATGTTTCCATGTCAAATAAATCTATCAAATCACATGAGTCTTACTACCAACTCGTTGAAAAAAGAAAGTAGATTATTCAACTATTATATCATCATATATTTTCTAGCAAATACAAATAAACCATATTACAAAGACTCAGAATTTGAAAAATTCAATGAAATCAGAGATCGTTGTTGCGTTATCGTTTCATTATAACAATATTAGTTTTTCTATTAGTATTTTGAGATCAGTGACAAATTCAAATCCCAAAATCCTTAAAGATATGTGCCATTGTCAAGGGATCATTATAAAGGAGAATACTCCAAAAAAGTAATGTCTTCAAAGATGTTTCCAAATTTGATGTTAACACACCACGCAGAGAGTATGTTGCATCAAATTTTACTAATGGAAGTGAATGGATGTGGAGCGAAATATCACGTTATTAAGAATTTATTCCACCAGTTTGCAGCATGGATCACATAGGTAATCAAAAAATTTCTGGAATGTGAAATAACAATCACATTTTCGTGTGTAGGTGCGGCAAGGGGGGGTGAGGTTTTCTTTACCCTGGACGACATTACTGAAACTACCTTCTCTTGGGGTCTTGGTATTGAGAAAAACAACATTGCTGAAGCCTTAGTCCTTTGGCAAGGACTGGTGATTGCCAAGAACAAGGAAATTACAAGGCTCTCTGTGCTGGGAGATTCGAGGATTGTAATCCAAGCAATGGTAGAAGGAAACCTCCCTCATAATTTGCATCTCAGACATATTTTATCTAAGATTCATTGCTTAGCTTGCTCTTTCCATAAAGCCAAAATTTTTCATGTGCTAAGAGCGTAAAATAAGGAGGCGGACTTAGCAGCCAACCTAGGTTCTATGCTATGCCCTAGCTCCATCCAAATCAACAAGAACCTCAATTTCTGCCCTCTTGCATAGGACCAGGGCTTGTTCATGGTGATGTGTTCAAAGGTTGATGCATGTGGGATTGTCATGAGGAGGATAGGCATCATTGTAATAATGCTTCATGCTGGTTCAGATGCATGGGGGTCACATGCCAATCCGTGGGAGTCCAAGGTGATGCAAGGGATAGTTAAATGCTTATACAAGGGGGCATTTCATGCAGGCACACAGGAGGTAAGCGGTCTCGTCGATCTGTAGGGAGCTGGGGAAGGTTATCTGAGAATCAATGAAGTCTATGATTATTCTTGGTGTTATGGTTCATTCGAGCATGAGAAGAATGGATATAAACACTAGGAAAATTAAAGGGAGAGGCACTGTTATCTAGCTGGTTTGCATGCAAATTGAGACTGTGTTTAGCACTTGTTTCGGGATGAAGCTGTGAGTGGTGGTGCTGAAGGTGATCAGAAGAGTGGTTGTTTTTATGGCTACCTCTGAATTGATTGGATCTTCCATGCTGGCTCTAGTTGATTTCGACATCTAGGAGGAAGTGGAGAAGCTCAAAGAAATGGTGGACGTAATTGACTCCGAAGGAGGCAGAAGATTGGATAATGTGGAAGGAGACCTGGCTTTCCTAAGAAAGGAATTCAAATGCACAATCAGAAAGTCTGGATCTGTAATTCTTAGGTTTTTAGTGAATTTGGAGGTGAAAGTTGAAAAACTCGAGCTCAAGGTGGTCAAATTGTAAAATGTGAGAAAATTAGGTTCTTCTTCCCCTTCCTTTGGAAATTTCGCATAGCTGGTGGATTTTGCTCCGTTTTGTCTCCTGTAGGAAACTGAATGTTTCCATTCTATCCTTGTCTTAATTATATATGTTGTATTCCTTTCAGTCTCTATTTACTGTTAGTATTTTAAGGTTTGGGTGGACTTTGTTAGCGTATTGATAGGATAAATGTTAGACTATGTTTCTAGCTGTGTTTCTTTGACCCTCTAATGGGTGTTTTGGACTTGCTTTGCCACTTTCATAAGGGTGTTATTAATCATGACTATGGTTGATGACTTGCTTTACCGCTTCCACAAGGGAATTTTGTTATTTGAACCCTGTTTCTATGGTTATACCACCTCTATATATAATATAACCATTTGTGTCTAAAAAACTTGTTGGCATGCCCCAATTTGCAGAACAATTTAATGTCATTGCAGAACATTATGTTATATTTTATGATAAAGTTTGTGATTGATGACCAAGTGGGGTTAAGGATAATTATAGTAATGCAAAATATTTTATTAATAAATAAATAAATGATGAGACAACATCTTAGGGAAGTTGTTAAATGAGTGTTAACTGGTCACTTGGTGGAGGAGATTGGGTGGAGAGTATACTGATAAGTGCCATCATCCTCAAACTACTTATAATTGTTGTAGGTGGAAACTTCCCTATAATTGTGGTCATGATTCCCCAAGAAAGTGGAATCGGAGTAGGTGGATCATTAAGTAAAAACTAACCCAGAAGACCTAGGCATTGATATAAAACTTCCCATTGAAGACAGTTGAGGCTGCTCATTCTCGAATTGTAATCATTCTGAGTGAATGACGTGAACATGATAAATTCAATGGAGGGGACTTGTTGAAGTGAGTTTGAGGGGATAAATTCTCAATATTGAACTTGTGCAGCTACTCCAAGCTTAAGTTCTTACTACTGTGAGCAGGGATAAATTACTGTTGTATATCCAGTAAAGTCATAGAGGTTCTCAAGGTTACATCTCTCACCCAGTACTCTACCAGGAGGACCAGGAAACAGGCTTGGGGGTCTTGAGAAAGTGTAGACTAAGCTTTCTCCAGGAGTTGGTTGGGAGGAACAGCCTCCTTAAGCTGTTGTCACCTCATCCATTTGGCAGGTTCTACTTGTTCAGGTTAAATTATATTTTATCTACTGTTTCAGAAAAAGATTACAAGTTTTTCAAGATATGCATATTGTTATTTTATTAGTGTTAATGAAGAAGAAAGAGCATTTTTATTTGATAAAAATTAGTGATTAGTAGACTATATTTAAAATAGTGTATATTTTTCTAAGTGAAAGGTGAATAGAAAATAAATTACAAAACTGTATTTTCCACTCCTTTTACAAGGCAGTACTCTAGTATAGCTGGTTGCTTAGTTAGATAATTAGATTTGTTTATTAATTCTGAATGTAAAATGCAAATAATTACTTCTTTATTTTTTATGTAATTTATTTATAGAAATCTAGATGTACTTGTTCTCTATTGAAAGTAACTGCATTATCTAATTATAGGAAAATAGTAGATTATATAATAATCACTAGTAATTATAATATTCATAGATTTAATACTAGTTTAAATACTTATTATAAATAAAATAAATGAAGTTTAATAAACAGATATAGGAACAGTAAAAGTTGTACTTAGGGTTTAACCTGGCTAGTACTTCATAGGTATTTATAATTATTTATTCAGGCTTACTATTATAATTTGTTTTTCTGTAAGCACAGGTGTTTTTACTGCAACCCTTAAGAATTATCTAGGGTTTACAAGATATAGGATTTATCTATGGAACACACTTTTACATTCTTACTCTTAATACAAAACCTAACAACAGTAAATAATTATTATTAAAAATAAAATAAATACAGAGCTATATTTA
Source organism: Pseudotsuga menziesii (assembly GCA_001517045.1). NCBI lineage: Eukaryota > Viridiplantae > Streptophyta > Pinopsida > Pinales > Pinaceae > Pseudotsuga > Pseudotsuga menziesii. The sequence goes on along the minus strand of LPNX010641852.1, from coordinate 360,381 downwards.
TTTCTGAAAAAACATTTAAATACAGAACTATAGGTTATCCATTGATAATAACCTTTTTAAGAGAAACAAAACATTTTTCCTCACCCAAAACACTTTGCAAATTTAAATAATAACAATTACTATAAACCATTATATTAGATGTAAATTAAAATTAAAATAACACTGTAAACAAATTAAATAGAGACGAAATAGAATAAGCATAATTGCATGTAGCCTTTTTTAACACCTATCGAGGCTTAATCCTGATCGAAATGACTTACGTAAGTCTAAACAAAAGTCGTAAACCAAAATTTTAACCATTACCATTCATATTAAGTAAAAACCCTTCATCGGTTTACAAGATTTGCTAAATGGACATTCTTTTGCATTTCCTACAAACAACACTTAAAACCACAAGTAACCACCCAGTGGTTGAACACTAATTTCATGACTTAAAGATGAAGTCTGTAATCAAAGAAAAACTTTGACATCTTCCCAGGCCATAAATGCTCTTTCAAAAACCCTAAGTCATGGCTGCTACAGCCTTTAAAATTTTGCACATAACAACCTCTACGGTTTAAAAGTAGTATAAAAAAAGAAGAAGCAGATACATAATAGTAAACCCAGGATGAGTCCACAACTAGCACAACGAAGCTCCCATATTTTTCTAACCACCACAACATAAAGTGTAGGAGAAAGCCTCAGTATAACCTGGGATTATCAGGGTTTACATGGCCGATGGTTGGAGAGATGTGCTAGTAGACAACACTAAAAGTTGGGAGAGAAACCTACGTAGTAAACCATAATAATTATAACCTTTAAAATGTATTTGTAATTTATAAACCTTTCGTGAAATGTAAACCTTGACAGGCCATTACCTGTAATGTTCTCGTTTTGGAGATGTCGTGGAAGCAAGCTGCTGGAGCCAACTCGATGGAACCTTGGAGAGTGATGCCCCAAAAATTATTAATGCACTGAGTGCAACTAAAGACCTTGAGCCATGATTCGAAGGAAACAAACACCACAAATAGTAGCACTCCAACAATAAACAAGGCACACTCTTGTTTTTAAAAAACTCTGTCCACTGTGTCTTCTTAAAACAAAACTTAGGGTCCTCGAATCAGTGGTGAAATAAACTTCTACACACACAATACTCCACAACAGTCAATAGGCATAAAAAACCACCATATGTCCTCACCGAGACAAGCTCACAGCATTTTTTATTGAAGACAATTTACAAATTAGAGGTTATTGTAGAGCCATGGCGGCCACGAGTTCACAGCTCAGCTGCACCACACTCGAAGGAACTTCTGATTGTTAAATGAAGTGTTAGGGCAATCATTTTAAGTCAACTTAACCAATGGACAAAACACCTGCACATGTCATCTGAAATATTTCATCATTTTGGGTTGTAAGTCAGTAATAAATTATGTAATTTCCAATCTACATTAAAATCATTACAAATAAAAAACATAAATCATTTAAACAATGTAATTTTTATTTCTAATAATGTAATATACCCTTGATCATTTTTTGATGCCTAGTTTGTAAACCATAGAAATAAGAAAGGTATTTTCTTTTAGCGTTATTGTTATAGGTCAAGATAGGGTAGTTTCTTTTTCTCACTATGTTTTAAAAAACATAAGTAAAGGACATACTTTTATTATTAAACTATATTGAGAAAGGAAATCTAATGATTCCTTGAAGTTGTTTTGAATTTGGAGTTGGAGAGTAATTGTTTGACTAGGGCCAAAGCGATTATAAGATCTTTTATATTATATAAACCAACAACCATATCTCAAGAGAATCACAAAACAATTTGTGTAAAAATGTAGTTTATAGTTAAAGGGTGCACTAGGAAATGAGGTATAAGACACAACTAAAAATACTTCAAAGTAAAGTTTGAAAAAGTATTCTCTCAACTAGGAAGGGAATCTTGGACCAATTCTTTTATTGCATTGTGTAGTTGGAGATACAAGTAAGTGCATTCCCTATACTTTGTATAAGGGTCTCAATTGTATTTTTAACATACAAATAATGAGTAAACAGTTAAGAGTCAAAATAGTTTTTGTTTATATATTGAGAAAACATTTAATTATAAAACCCTAGGATAAGAATAAATTTGATAATACATCTAATGAGTATGATGACTTAAGAACCCTTAGGAAACAAAACTCTTGGATAAAATAGACTAGATTTATAGTTCAACATCATAGGGTATTTCTTTCATGTTTACAAAAGGATTCAAATACTTATGATCAAAACCAAACTCCAAATGTTTTGACTGCTCTAAGCAAAAGTCTGAGCACCATATGTCTTCCTATTTAAACTTTAGATCACAATTACTATAAGCAAAAGTACAAGTATTCTTTAGAAATAATCTTAATCATCCTATGTGATTGGATTTTCCATTTTGATAGTAATTTGGTCATGCATTTTAACCCATGCATATTCAGCTTTGTTTTAACATCTTTAGGGAGTTTTGACAACTTTGATAAGGTCAAGGTTACCTCTTACGGAGACTAGCTGAAATTAATCATTCTAATTCTAGCATCATATTTATGCTAGTGAAGTAGCTTTCTTGACCTAGATATATTTTTTTACTGGAACAAAACACTTACCTGTTAGAACCTATAAAGAACCATTAGTTCCACTATGTTAGCTATAAGCTATGTAAGCCCCGATCACACCTAAGAAATTATCCCTACTTGATAAAAGAAAACAATAACTTACTTAGCATTAGTAAGAGACAGATTATTTTCTACTTTTTGGAAATTGCAACTACTAGGTTAAAATAGAACTAACATAGTATTTAAGATAAGCCTTTAAGTTATATATAACCATATAAAAGAAGTAATCTTCATTTCTCTTTCAAACTATTTAAATATTCATTAACAGTTAAGGGTTCGTTAGCTTTGACATTTGACATTTTATGTTACATGAAAATTTTTAAATTTTTACGAATTTTTGAGTTATTACATGTGGTATCAAAGCACAAGGTTCAGACACTAGGCCTGAATGTGGCTCAACTTGCATATATGGAACAATAAATTTAAACAAGTATGATGATGTTATTATCTTTTGAATGATATTTCTAGAGAATTTTGTTTTCTGAGTTAACCACAGGTATGGATAGATTGGAGGAATATGCAGATGAGGAATCTCTTTACACTGAACAAAATAAATTTCAAAGAGAACCTATACAAGAATAAATAACTAATAATTCTTCCGAACTACTACAAACAGTTAAGGAACTAAAAACATAGATGGAATTGGTCAAAAAAGAAAATGAGAGAATTATGACAGCTTGGGAGGAGCTAAATCATATTTTGATGAAAAGATTTCATTCTAAGGAAAAAGATAAAAGAACCAAGTCTGAAGATATGGGTTATCAACATAAACATAAAAATACTAAACAAATTAAAATCAAAAGTAGCTCATCTTCTGAAGTGTATGGTGATTCACATAAACAAAATTTCCAATATACTAGTGACAATAGTGAAGATAATCATCATACTAGGAAGCGAATGTTTAAACCTTATGAAGAAATCTCTGGAGAATTCAAGAAAATCAAGCCAACAACCTTTAATAGAGAAATTGAGAAGGGAGAAGAGGCAGAATCCTGGCTGACCGTGATGAAGAAATCCTTCCAAATTTATAACTACTTGTTGGGCACCATATATGCAAGTTAATTAAAGCCAACATACAAAGTGTTCAATATAAATTATCAACCCAAGAAAGTCTCTTATTTCAAGGATGATGTGCACTCTATATGATTTAAGCACTAAGTAGCTGATGTTGTAAGTAAATGATCATACTTTATTGTTCAGTCACACTCATCCCATAATTTGCTTAATATAATTTACCTTGTCAAGAATGCAATCACAAGTACATTCTTATGATTCTTAATCCAGAATTAAAAGATTCAGGAAATAACATCTAGGATTACTTTTGTAGGAAGTTAAATCCTTAATTACCAAACCATCTAAAGATCCATCTCAACTATCTTGATTCAGCTATTCTAGAGATTCAAAGTATAGGAATTAAATTTTTCAATTATAAATACGAAGGAACAAACTGCAAAGATCTAAAGAAAACAACAATTGAAAGAACTAGGGATGAACAGGGATTTCACAGCTATCACACAGTTGCATAAAAGAAAGTTAACCTATACAGTCGACTAACACACCACACTACTACAGTTTTACAAGAGATGCAATTACTGATTATTCAAATGACACACAACAAATAGATGACTCTTGCAGCTTACTGTAAATAAAGGAAGTTATCAAAAAATCCAACCACACAACAAAACAAATAGAATACCTAATTAAATCAGAAATCCCTATGGGAAGGCGGGGCCAGCCATCACACAGAGATGATGGAAGTAACACACATTAGAATGCTGAGATCTGAAGAATCAAACTCCGTGTATTAAAAGTGGCAGATGAGAACACAACCTTAGTCACAGATGATACAATAATTTGGTAAATTTTTCAACCCTTGGCTCGAAATAGTTCCCAGTATTTATACAATTACAATAATAACATCTTCCCACTATTATCGGGCAGTCATGAAGATCTCTGATCTTCAGGCTTCCCTAATTACGCTAAGCTATTACAGTCGTGGCAAGATGAGAGCAGAAGATATAGGAAAGTTGTTACTTGAGCCAAAAATAATGATCATGATCAATTGAGAAGACACTCCGTGGATTACATCTATTTTTGAGCAGTGGTGCACTGTTGCCTTCAAATCTATTGTAGCCTGTTGCAGCTACCTTTGTATAGCCTGCGTGGAATAGTACCCTTAGACCGCGTTCTTTGGGCAATGATGGAATGGATGGCAATCATATTAGCAATGAATGTTCATCCCTCTCTTGGCATGTTCGGCCTGCTACACATGTATCCTTTACATCTCAAATTATCTTTATAAAACCACCATATGTTAGCATAATTTAAGATGTAATGCCCCAATTACAACAATCCTAAGCATTAATAAAATAAGACAATGATTAACCATACATGTATGAATTGAGGGACCGAGTGAAGGAAAAACATATGTTTAGTATACATAATAGAGTAGTATGAGGCAAAAAGAGGTAGGTAAGGGTGGTCAAAAAGGGGTCATTTATGGGCCCAACATCTCCCCCCAACTGTCCTATTGCATGTCCTCAAGCAACAACCTCCATTATTCTAAATATGAATCTGACATTTTGCTTCATTCAGGGAGAGAAGAAAATTTGTATGGGAATTCAGGTGTTTCCTATTTTTCCACAAATCCCTGATGGACAACCCAATATCTCCAACACTTTTGCTCTTATACCCTTGTTAATGAGAAGTCTTCCCTGTACAGCTTTCTTGGCCACCAGATGAGAAGAAATTTGAATTTGAGTCCTAGCCAATTAACCCCACATTCCTTCATGCATCAACCATATCCCTCAACCCTAGAAAGTTCCTGTTCAAAATTCCTGTAACAGTAGGGATCCCTATTTATTAGGGTTGAAGAGGAAACCTACCATATATGCTAGCTACCTTCCAAAGCCACTCATTGATGCATGGAAATATGGCTGACACAAGTAGAAATAACCTTTCCTTGAAGTTCCATTAGACGCTGAATTTGGATGGGACATGAGAGTACACTCTAATGACGAGTAAGGAGGAGACGAGGATTATGAGGTTCGCTTTGAATCCAAAGGTTAGAGTGGGCCTCATTATGAGAGAAAGTTTGGAAATACCATTCCCACTAAACATGATTGCTCACAAAGGAGGCAAAAGACCTCAGCTAAACATCACCTGAGAAAGGGACAGGATTCAAATGGCTGTCCAAAGGACAAGCCAACTCATGCAAATAAAGCTCACATAGCAAATTATGGTCCTCAAAGTCACTTTCCAGAAATGTTTCCAAGAATTTAGCTGAGGTCGCTATCTCATATGGTCTCCCTTCTTTAACAGCCCTCAGTTTAAACCAAATGAAATGTTCAAATAAAAACATAGGGTAAGAGAAGGATGGTACTCTAGTACCCAACAATTCTTGAGAAAGAGTATACAGCTAATCTTTTTCCACCAGCATGGACTTGAACTTTTTCAGCTCCTTTAGCTCCTTCTGTAACTCTTCCCCACAGATTTTCTAGAACATAAGTTCTTTTTCCCACTTTTCCTTCAATTCCCTGATGGTCTTCCTATGTTCAGTGAGGGAAAATCTCCCTTCTTGATATCTCTTCACCTAACTCCTCCACTTCCTCACTTCTATTCTCAGGATTGAGAGTTCTTTTGTCAGCTTCAGGATTTCTTCATCTTTAGGATGTTCTTCATTATTAGAATCCAAATTGATAAAATTTTGAGGAAGTTGAGTCCATACCTTATCACCTGATGTCCCAATTTGAACATCTTGTACTTTTGAAATCACTTATAGGGGTGCTGGTTCTTGTGTAACAACATCCGTTCCTCGAATTTCTCCTGTAGCAACTTCAACCATAGGTGTCTTTGAAACAACTTCTGGAGATGTTGGTTCTTGTCTAACAACATCCTCTCTTTGGAGTTCTCCTATAGCAACTTCAGTAGATGATTACGAGGGTGTTGGTTCTTGTGTGACAACCTCCTCCTGAATTTTGATCTCCTTATCTGCCTAATTTTCAGCTGCAGCTTCGACAAGGGGATGCAACACCATGGGTTCTTATGTAACAGAGCCCTACCACTCTCTTTCTTCATGTTGCTGGGATTGTAGAGTTGCTTTCATGTCTTTTGAAATATGGAGTTGTTTCTCGAGGATTTCAGTGTCCCCTGAGGATTGTGATTGCATTTGTTCATCCTCTCCTAAATCCGAATCAGGAATGATGTCCATTCCAGGATTGACTTCTTGTTACAACTCGAGAGTCTCCACATAAATTTCTAGGGATGTTGGTTCTTATGTAGCAACATCCTAGTTAACTTCCTCATTTTCTTGTTGTTGGTATTCCATTTCTATTAACTCTGTGTCCTGAGATGGTCACAGTGCAAACTTCTTCATTAAATTCTAGAATATTTTCAATCTCTGGTTCCTCTTCCCCCATTTGGGTGGAAAATTCAATGAAAATATTCAAGGATGTTGGTTCTTTTGTATCAACACCCTGTTCAACCTCATCATCATTCTGATGCTAAGGTTCCATATCTATTAGTTCTATGCCCTGAGAAGGTTCAAGAGTCACAGTGCAGAATTCTTCAACAAAATCAGGAATAATTTCAGCCTCTCGTTCACCTGTCCCAATTCGGGTGGCAAATTCAATAGGAATATTTGAATATGCTAGTTCTTGTGTATCAGCACCCTATTTATCTGCTACTTCCCTTTGCTGTAGTTTCTCTTTGGGAGCTTCACCATCCTTCCAATCAGGTTGTCCTTGTTCTTCCACAGCTGCAGGTACGGGTTGTTGTGTCACAAAGGCATGAACTATGAATTTGTAGCCTGACTAGTTAAATATTTCTCCACACACAGGGTCGACCACTCTTTCTTCATCCTCACCATCCTCAGTAGGAGTTGATCCTTCTAATTGGTCTACAGCTTCAACTAGTGTGTGTAGCTTCCTTTCTGCCTATTTCCTGCATGCTTACTTCCAGTTTTCTAGTTCTTTTCGAAGTGATTGCACTTCCTCCTTTAATAGCCCATTTTCATACAGAAGTCCCTCAATTTGAGGTTCTTCTACAATCGATTCTTGTGGGGCATCATTTACGTTGGCTCTCAGAATGGGGAATTCAATCTGTGCTTCTATGGTTTCCCATATTTCCCGTGCTGCTTCAGTTGCTGTAACTGACCTAGTTCTTTTTCATCTTATTGGTGGTGATGCCTATATTTCTTCTTTTGATATCCTCCTTTTCCTTTGTGGTGCTGAAATTTCCATATTTGCAGCTAATGTGGAAGGGATATCCTCTGTCTCATCGTTTTCCTGTTCTTCCTTAATCAGAGTTCCTCCCCATTTAGGGGAAGATTCAATGGTCAAAACCTCTGTGTTTTCTTCTGTTATCGTGGTTTTGACATCCTCAGCTTCAGCTGTCACAACATCTAATGCTACTCCAGTTTCAGCCTCAGCTGTTAGAGATTCCATATTATTTAATCTCTCTATAGGGTTTTCTCATACATTTTCCTCCAATTATTCTTCTTGGTCTTATGACTGATCATCCGATCCCATCTCATTTCCTCCCCCAACTAAATTGGAGGGACTTTGAACCTCCTGTTGCTCTTCATTTCCCCCCAACTCTTCATTGGTAGGATCCTCTTGGTTTTGAATAGGCCCCATGAGTACATGTACTTATACTTCTTCTTCTATTGGAACGCCAGGAAAAAGGGAGGGTTCCTAAATTTGACTTGTGAATTGCTCCCAGGTTTGGTTATGTTGAGCTAAGGCTCATAAAATTATTAATTTGATTAGTCCATGGTGGGTAAGGGAGGAGTTTGGATGCTTGGATGTTCTAACAAACCCCGCCATATGGTGTAGATCATTGAATAGATAAAATGGAATGTTCAGTAAGGCCCTATGATGGAGATGAGATAATAGAAGAAATTCAGAGTAATAAAACATTTGATACCTACCTTCACATGTGATATACTTCTTGAAGAAAGCTGCTACTTGATCCCATGGCTGAGGCAGTGACTATAATGCTATCCCTCTCCGTGGTTGCCGAATGTGCTCCCCTTCTCTCAAAAAATCCTGCATTGCAGTAGCATTGGGGGTTATTTGACCAAACCAGGCTCTTCCCACCTGAGGAAGGCCAATGACCTCAACCAATATTGCTTCAAAGACTTCGATACATAACCCCCAAACCTCTGAGTGGGTTTTTGTAATATTTAAGGCAAATTGTAGAGTTGTCTCGTGATGAAACCCATTTAGGCATTGGAAGAATTCAGTCCAACCCGCAACTTCAAAAATAACGAAAAATTCGACATTTCTTCTCAGTTCTTGCATATTTGGAAGTTCATGCCGAGCTGGAATACCCATGTTTGTTTGACTTCAATTTTTATTATTAGTCTGACAGATTACAAGTCCCGATAATGGAGGTTTAAGCACAGGATATGCATGAACAGTTGAGAGTGGAGTTGGATAAATTCAGAAAGTTTCAAAGCATGGAAATGTTTGGAATTTATCCCAAATTAGGATAGGTGGTGGTTATCAGGTAAAATAAATGGCCATTAAGTCATACGAGTCGACAGTTAACGGTATGTAGGTCTAATAATGGCCATAGAAAGGAAGGTATGATTAATGTTGCCAAATCTAGTTAATGCTTAATCAAGTAAATAATCAGAATCATACCTTCGAAAATATGCGATGAATGGTGACCTTTGGAAAGTAGTAGAGTGTGTGAAGTGCAGCCATTTAAATTTAGTGATTATTGCAGGCATGCTTTAATGACCTTTTCTGTCAGTGGACCAAAACCATCATGTCAATCTTGTCGAAAACATAATGAATGCTGGGAAATAAATCAGAATCGCTGGCATCAAGAATTGGGGCCAGATATGGAGGATTCACTAACCAAGGTTGCAAAGAGTTCTACCAATAATGGAGGAGTCATAGCCACAAACCATATGGAAATCAAGCAATTTGGCAGAGTCATGGCTGTGAATTATAGAAAAATCAGCCAGTTTTGGTGGAGTCACAGCTGCCGGAAAGGGTAAAAATGGACAAAAGTGAAACGATGCCATCGTTGTCAGAATCCGAAAAAGGAATTAAGTTTACAGTGTTGTAGCTACACAGAATGGGGTTAATGGTGGGAGTTGACAGTGTTGCAGCTGTGCAAAATGGGATAAAGGGTGGGAGTTTATGGTGTTGCAACTGTGCAAAACGAGAAAAAGGGAGGGAGTTTATGGTGTTGCAGCTGCGTGGAACGAGATAAAGGGCAGGAGTTTATGGTGTTGCAGCTACACGGAACAGGATAAATGGCGGGCGTTTATGGTGTTGCAGCTGCAAAAAAATAGGAAAATAGGCAATGATTTGATGGTGTTGCAGCTGCACGCAACGGGATAAAAGGTGGTTATTTTCCGTGTTGCGTCTGCAAAAGAAAAACAAAAAGATAGGCAAAGTATTATAGTATTGCAGCTGCAACATATTTATTCAAGGAATTTTCTTCTGATGTAGGAAGTTACAGAAGGATGACCCTGGTCAATAGGCCTGATAATGAGCACTGCTCCTTATGCACTGCCCTGCACATTTTTTTTTTTTTTTTAAACGGATCAAGTGTAAAAGAAAAAGATAAAAAAAAATAATGGTAAAAATATCAATTTATTTATGTACAAAAATTTTATGTAAGATTTACAGTGATTATGTAAGGATTGACAAGGGCAGAGAAAGATTCCTGCCCTTGTTCTAACTGGTATTCTGGATAAGCTGCAATGTGAGAAGTGAATGCATATTTTGAAATGGGATTATGGTACAGTTGCATCCTGTGACCATTATCAAATAATGGTGCACGATTCTCATCAATAGTTACCAGACGGACTGTACCATTATCAAATACTCTGTCTACCAGGTATGGGCCCAACCATCTTGTGCGTAATTTACCCTTGAAGTCCCTTTCGAATCTTGAATCGTATAATAATTCTCTGTCTCCTTTGAAGAAGACTTTCTTTTTGATGAATCGGTCATGCCAATTGGATCTCTGTTGCTGGATTAATATTGTCTGATCCACAACAGCTAAATGTTTCTCATCAAGTTCATTCAATTGATTCAATCTTCTCTTCTGGGCTTCGATAACATCTAAGTTTACCTCTGTAGCTATCTTCAAAGTCTTGATTTCAAATTCAATCGAGAAGACAACACTTTCCCCATACACCAAGTCATAAGGAGAGAAACCTGTAGTATTGCGCCAAGTAGTACGATATGCCCACAATGCTTCTGGAAGTCTATCAGCCCAGTCTCTATGATGGATCTTGACTTTTTTGGTAAGGATGGCTTCAATAACTTTGTTAGTGCTTTCTACTTGGCCATTGTCCTGGGGATGGTATGGTGAAGCTATCCGATGCTGAATATGGTACTTCTGTAGCAGAGCTTCGAATTGATGTGACACAAAGTAAGGTCCTCCATCTGTAACCACTTCCTTGGGTACTCCAGAATGGGTAAAGATTTCACCATACAGGAAATCGATCACAGCTTGGTCATTGGCTTTCACCAAGGCCACAGCTTCTACCCATTTCGTCATGTAGTCGGTACAGACTAATATGTCGGATTTCTTCCTAGAAGGAGGGCTAATAGGACCAACAAAATCTAAGTCCCATCAGTCAAAAGGTTCAACAACCAGTTGTGGTTGAAGACGAATTTGATCCAATCTATTAGGTTGGCCCATCCTCTGGAAGCTATCACAAGACTAGACATATATTTTTGCATCCCTAAAAAGGGTCAACCAATAGTAGCCCATTCTTAGCGCTTTGCATCCTGTCCTCCTGTCTGCAAAATGTCCCTCACAAGGCTCATCATGGAAGGCCTTCAAAATATGGAATATTTCATATTCTATTACACATCTTCTGATCTCAAGATCAGCACCTGTGTAGAAGAGATGACCATCTATCCAACAATACCTGGCACTTTGTTGAATAATTTTCCTCTTTTCTCTTTTGGACCAATGTGTCGGAAGATTCCTTGTATCCAAGTAGTTAGCAACATCTACATACCAAGGGGAGTGAGTTGAAACTACAAATAAGTGTTCATCTAGAAAAGAGTCCTCAAGAGGAAAATTATCATCACTGTTAGTAAAACGAGATAAGAAATCAGCAAAAACATTTTCTTTTCCAGGTCTATCTATAATGCTGATATCAAATTCCTGTAATAATAACAGCCATATAGTTACCCTAGCATTTGTAACAATTTTATTCATTAGATATTTGATGGCCAAGTGGTCAATGTGGACAAAGGTAGGATATCCAGTGATATAATGTCAAAATTTGTTAATGGAGTAAGCAACGACTAAAATATCCTTCTCGGTAAAAGTATAATTAAGTTCAACAGCGGCTAGGTTTTTGCTAATATAATAAATTGCATAAGGTGCTTGACCATCCTGCTATCCTAAAGCTGCTCCAATGGCAGTATCAGAGGCATCTGAAGAAATGTGAAAAGGAAGGGTCCAATTGGGCCCTCTTAGGATGGGAGCTGAGGACAACTTCTCCTTAAGTTTAACAAACATTGTCTAGCATGCCTCATTCCAAATAAATTGCACATCCTTCATTAACAATGAAAACAAAGGAGAGGAAAGTTTGGAAAAGTTTTCTATAAATCTTCTGTAATATCTAGCATGCCCTAAGAAACTTTGCACTGCTTTATGAGTTGCAAGAGTAGGTATATTTTTTATTACCTTGATTTTAGAGGGGTCCACCTGGATGCCATCAACAAAGATAAAATTCCCCAACACAACTCCTTCACTCATCATCATATGGCACCTTTCAGTACTCAAAGATAACTGGGTCTGTTCGCATCGAGTTAAAATCTTTTCCAATTGTTTCAATGCTTCTTCAAAGTCTTTTCTAGAAGGAGTAAAATCATCCATGAAAATTTCCATACTATCATTAACTAATTCTGAAAAGATGCCAATCACATCTCTTTGAAATGTGGCTAGTGCATTGCATAACCAAAAGGAAGCACTATGTATGAAAAAGTTCCCCAGGGATAGGTGAAGGTAGTTTTATCCTGGTCTTCAGGAGCAATCTCGATTTGATTGTACTCGCTAAACCCATCTAGGAAGGAGAAGAAATCCTTCTCGGATAAGGTGTCAAGTACTTGATTGATGAAAGGCAGTGGAAAGTGATCTTTCTGTGTTGCCTTGTTCATATCTCTATAATCCATAGAGACTCTCCATTTACCATTCTTCTTGGGCACTATTACGAGTGGAGACACCCACTCACTATTTGAAATGGGATATATAAATCCTGCTTCCAAGAGTTTATAAATTTCTTCCTTCACTATGTCCCTAAGATTGGGGTTCATTCATTATTGAGGCTGGCACATAGGATGGGAGTCACTTTTGATATAAATGTCATGGGTGCACATGTTAGAAGGGATGCCCCTCATGTCTGTGTACTCCCAGGAAAATGCCCCCTTGTGTTTTTTTAAGAGAATGATTAGGAGTTCTTGTTCATCTAGGGAAAGGTTGGGATTTATATTCAGGGTTTTTCCAGACTCTACCTCGATAGGAACACTTTTCAAATTTTTCAACACTAGAACTATGTGAGTATCACTGACTATTGTCTCTTTTGTGATATTTTCTTGTTCCTCTTCACCTAGAGTAGAATTCAGGATCTGATAAATTTTCTTATTGATAGAAATGGGTTCACTGATGAAATTATTAATGGCATCGTCTTTAGTTTCATCTTTAAAATTCAAGGCCTTCCCTATCATTAATAATGGCTGAACGCCCTCTTCTTCCTCTGGCTCCATCCATAATAGAGTTTCAGCTTCTAAGATTGACCGATCTGGAGGATAGAGAGTGAGGTTCTTTATCTCGGTTCCATCTGATATGGTCATAGAACTAGATCAACAGTTGATGCAAGCATCAGCTGTAGCTAACCAGGGCCTTCCCAGGATCAATGGGTGTCCTCCTAGCTGCGAATTAGGTTGTAAAACCAAGAAGTCAGTAGGATACTCACAAGAATCAACTGAGATAATGAGATCATCCAAGATTCCTTCAGGTTTAATAGTGGATCTATCTACAAGTTCTAAAATGGTAGGAGTTGGCCTGAGGTTAGTGAGCCCAAGTTTTCTTACAGTTTCAATGTTCACGACTTTAATTTCTACTCCTAATTCTACCAGTACGTTGGGTATTTCTGTGCTCCCAATCTACATAGTGACATTGGGATTCCTAGGATCGTCATATTTAGCCAAGAGGATTTTCCCCATTATTAATGCGAATAATTTCCCTATGACATGAATAGTGGGAAAATACCTGGGTTTTCTTCCTGGTTTCCTTGTACACAGATCCTGAATAGTTCTGGCATAGATATGTACATCTTGAAGGGCTTGAAGGAATGAAATTTTAACATAAATATTTTTTGACTCTCCTAAGAGGTTAAATCGAGGTTGTACCACTACCTTCGGTAACATTAATCTTTCAGGGTATGGTGGTTCCCTAATCAACTGTGTAGGTTGTGTATCGATAAGTGTGTCTTTCTGTGTTTCAGCCAACATATTAGTAGGATGTTCATCGTCTTGAATAATGGGGGTCGCTGTATTGGATAAATACTATGGGTCCATCCTTTCTTCACACACAGAGGATGGAACATCCTCAATGATCAAAGGCTCCACTACCTTCCCTGATCGTAAGCGAATATCATTGGAGAGTATAGGAGTAATGGAGTAAGCGGGCATGTTGGCAGTCTCAAACTGATGGAATGATTTATTATTTGGTTTAGGGTTAGGTTGAGCAGGAAGCTATGGCCGTATTGACATATTGCAGATAACATTATTCTGGAATTGCAGTTACAACTGCTGATAAGGCTAAGGATATTGTTGAGGAGGGTATGGTTGATGAGGAAACATTTGATGTGGAGGTTGTTGAGAGGGTTTTTTATGGGGAAACTGGTTCCTTGGATGGAAATTCGCCCATCCAGGAGACCAAGAATTTTTTTGGTTTGGTGGTTGTGTCCAGGGGTTCCAGGAGTTAAAATTTTGCATTGGAGGTTGAGAGGGGTACCATTGAGGGTTAGAATAAGATGAAGGGAATTGTGTATTCATGTGGTGCATATTATTCCAATTATTCATGTTATTAAAAAATGGAAACAAGTCTAGAGTCATACCTTGATTTTGAGGTTTCAAGGGCTTTTTTTATGCGATAAAGTAAGCCAGTTCCACATTTGGAGTTGATGCATGTAGAACTTCCTTCACTTGAGGTAGTGAAGGGAATTATTTTGTGTCATGGTTCATCTCACATAGCTGACACCCTTATACCTTGTCAAGCAGGCACTCCTTCAAAGGGTGGTTCTTCCTACATTTAGGGCAGAAGACACCTAGTGTGAGATCCTCTACTGCTTGTTTCTTCTTTTCCCTCAGGACATCTATTTCCGAGGAGATGGAGCTCATCATTTTTGTTTTGAAATTTTCAAGGATATTTCGTATCTCTGCATGGGTGGATCCTCCATTAGATGAATTTTGTGTTCTGTTGAAGACATCACGTTCTAATTTGTCCCATTTGTCCCGTTTGTTATTCCTAGAAGATCCCCTGGAATATCTTTTGCACAGTTCAATGATCTTTTCAAAGGACTCCTTGGAGATATCCCCCTTTCATAACAAGTTTAACATGTCAAGGAAATCATCCCTAATCCCATGAAGTAGGGTTATTTTGAGCACATCTAACCCATATTAGTTTGTCCATCTCTCTGCACATTATATAAAAGCCTTTCAACAAAATATTCTAGACTTTCATCGTCCCTTTGTACCATTTTAAATAGTTCTTCTCTATTGTCCTTGGTATTGCAATACTCCTGATATTTCTCCAAGAACACCTGTTTCATCCGGTCCTAGGTAGTGATAGTTCCCCTTCCCAGGCTCATAATCCAACGTAATGCATTGTCCTTTAGAGTAGCAGGAAAATGTTTTAGCTTTTTTTCATTGGTGGCGTAGTCGTAGCTACAACAGAGGATGTCAAATTCAAAAATAAATTCATTCGGATCCTCTGTCGCTTTTCCATAAAAGTGAGGCAACACCGATGGTGATATATTTTTTATCAAGGATATCCCTTCTGGCTATTGAATTTGGAACTGAAGTGTAGCAACCGTCCCTTCAGGCGGGGAATTACCCTTGTGATGATGATTTTCTCCATTACTTATTCGTGATCTTCAGGATCGCATCTGTTGCTCATATCTTCCTATGTTTTATCCTCTTCATCCTTTCACTAGTTGTTAAATTTTTTATTGAACTGTGTCCACTCCTCTTCAGTCACAACCTTCCCATTAATGTGATAGATCAAATCTCGGTCAGCTAATCCCACAGTACTAACTCTGTCTTCCTCTGCAGAGGTATCCAAGGGTGTTGCAACTCCTCATTTGTTCTCCATTGTAGAGACTGACGTTGCCACTCTAGGGGTGACTGGGATTTTTCTAATAGGTTTTTCCTGATAGAAAGCCCCACTAGAATAATTGGTCCTATCAACCAGGTCATCAATGAATTTTCTTCTTCCCAATGCTGGATTTCTCCCATGGCCTCGACCACCTGCAACATTAGTGTTCTGTGGGGTTTCGGGATTTATAAGATGGTCATGCTGTACCCTTCTTGTTTTCATGCAACCCAAAACATACAGACTTAAAAACTGAAGAATAATGAATAAATATAATTACTGGATGAAACTACTACTATGTCTAATACTTATCCTCCCTAGGAACGGCGCCAAAATGTTGGGCACCCTATATGCAAGTTAATTAAAGCCAACATATAGAGTGTTCAATATAAATTGTCAACCTAGGGAAGTATCTTATTTCAAGGATAATTTGCACTGTATATGCTTTAAACACTAAGTAGATGATGCTATAAGTAAATTATCCTATTTTCCTGTTCAGCTACACTCATCCCATAATTTGCTTAATCTAATTTACCTTCTCAAGAATGCAATCACAAGTACCTTCTTATGATTCTTAATCTAGAATTAAAAGATTCAAGAAATAACATGTAGATTACTTTTGCAGGAAGTTAAATCCTTAATTACCAAACCATCTAAAGATCCATCTCAACTATCTTGATTCATCTATTCTAGAAATTCAAAGTACAGGAATTAAATTCTGCAATTATAAATGCGAAGGAAAAAACTACAAAGATCTAAAGAAAACAACAATTGAAAGAACTAGGGATGAATAGGGTTGTCACAACTATCACACAGTTGCATAAAAGAAAGTTAACATATACAGTCAACTGACACACCACAACACTATAGTTTTACAAGAGATGCAATTACTAATTATTCAAATGACACACAACAAATCAATGATTATTGCAGCTTACTGTAAATAAACGAATTTATCACAAAATCCAACCACACAACAAAATAAATAGAATACTTAATTAACTAAGCAATCCCTGTGGGAAGGTGGGCCCAGCCTTCACATAGAGATGATAGAAGTAACACACGTTAGAATGCAGAGATCTGAAGAATCAAACTCCTTGTATTAAAAGTGGCACATGAGCACACAACCTTAGTCATAGCCGATACAATAATTTGGTTAATTTTTCAACCCTTGGCTTGGAATAGTTCCCAGTATTTATAAAATTACAATCATAACATATTCCCACTATTATTGGGTAGTCATGAAGATCTCTGATCTTTAGGCTACCCTAATTACGCTAAGTTGTTACATTCGTGGCAGGATGAGAGAAGAAGATATAGGAAATCTATTGCTCGAGCCAGAAATAATGATCATGATCAATTGATAAGATACTCCGGGGATTGCAGCTATTTTTGAGCAGTGGCACACTATTGCCTCTGAATCGGTTGCAGCCTATTGTAGCAACCTTTGTACAACCCCCGTGGAATAGTACCCTTAGACCACATTATTTGGAAAACGATGGAATGGATGGCAATCATCTCAGCAATGAATGTTCATCCCTCTCTTGGCATGTTTGGCTCACTACACCTATATCCTTTACATCTTGTATTGTCTTTATAAAACCACCATATGTTAGCATAATTTAAGATGTAAAGCCCTGATTACAACAATCGTAAGCATTAATAAAATAATACAATGATTAACCATACCTGTATGAATTGAGGGATCGAGTGAAGGAAAAACATCTGTTTAGTATACATAATAGAGTAGGATGAGGCAAAAAGAGGTAGGTAAGGGTAGTAAAAAAGGGGTCATTTCTAGGCCCAACACTACTCTAATCAACTGAAGGCCAAGATGGCTATTTATAATATTACATGGAAAGTAGATATTTGGTGGCAAGACCTAAAAAGAGTAAAAGTTATAAGGGAGAAAAATATTAATTGGAGTATATTTAGGAAATATTTCAAGAAGAAATTTTTATCTGAACAATATTATGAGGAGAGGGCTAAGGAATTTTTTGAGCTAAAACTGGGAACAATGAATATGAAAGAACTAAATAGTAAATTTCTAAGCCTTCTCAGGTATGTGCCATATATTGTGGACGAGAAACCTAAGGTACAACGGTTTCTCAGCTATTCACCTTATCATATAAAAGATAGAATTGAGTATGGCAATCCGGAAAATTTAGAAGTAGCAATGATAAAAGTGAATTTTTGTTATGAACAGAATCATAAAAAGGAAAGTATGACCAACTAGAAGGCCAAAAGAAATAATAACTTTGAATAGAAAATGAAAGGTTTTGTACCTAACCGAAATTTTAAGAATAGTAACACCAGAAATTTTCCTAGTAAAAATTTTCAAGGGAGAAAAAGTAATTCACAAACCAATCCAAATAATCAAAGGAATAAAGAATCTACTAACAACCACAGTAACTATACTAATAATTTTGAACGAAAGGAACCAATAAAGTGTTGGGAATGTAATGGTCCGCATTATGCATCAATTTTCCCCAATCGAAAGAAGACTGTTAGCAATATACACATAATACAGGAGGATATGACTGTTGGCGATCTAGCGAGGACAATGCCTAAGATCAACACAACATTGGAGAACAAGAAAGCTGATTGTCAAAATTCCATGGTGGAAGTGGAAGGTAAGCTAAATCAAATACCTATATCTATTTCAATTGACCCAGGAGCTAGTTTAAGTTATATTTCTCCTAATTTAGTAGAAAAGTGTAAGCTCTCAGTTGAAAAGTTTGCAAGATCTTGGTTAGTTCAGCTAGCTATTGGCGTAAAGAGAAAAGTAATTAGCTTTGTTAAGAATTGTGTAGTAACTATGGATCAATTTGAAACCTCTGTTAAGATTAATGTGTTACCTTTAGGTTCATATGATATGTTAATTGGTATGGATTGGTTAGAGCAGCATAGGGTAGTCCTGAATTGCTTTGATAAAACCTTTACTTGCATAAATAACGATGGAGAGTTAATAAATGTAAAATGAATCCCTAGGAAAACAACCATAAGGCAGATTTCTGCTTTGCAGCTTAAGAGAGCTGTTTGGAAGGGCTGTAAAGTTTTTGCCGTAATAGTAATTAATGAAGAAAATACTAATAATAGAGATAAATTAAAACTGGAAGATATTCCGATTCTAAGGGAATATTTAGATGTATTTCTGAAAGAAATTTCGGGATTGCCTCTGAAACGAGAATTAGATTTTACTATTGAGCTGGTACCTGGTGCAGTGTCCAGCTCAAAATCCCCTTATTGGATGAATATATTGGAATTAAATGAACTTAAGTTGTAGTTAAAAGAGCTCATTGACAAAAATTACATTAGACCCAGTGTGTCTCCCTGGGGGGCGCCTGTCATTTTTGTCAAGGCGAAGGATGGAACTCTACGACTATGTATAGATTACCATCAACTAAATAAAATGACTATCAAGAACAGATACCCATTATCCCACATAGATGATTTGTTTAATCGGCTACATGGAGCAACGGTGTTCTCAAAGATTGATTTACGATCTGGTTACCACAAGGTCTGAATCAAGGATTAAGACATCTTTAAAACAACTTTTAGGACCCGATATGGTCATTACGAGTTTGTCGTTATGCCATTTGGGATTACTAATGCCCCAACCATTTTTATGTGTCTGATGAATAATGTAATGCATAAATATCTAGATAAATTTGTGGTTGTATTCATTGATGACATATTAATTTACTCAAATTCTGAAGAGGAACATAAAGAACACTTAAAAATTGTCTTACAAGAGTTATGAGAACATCAACTATATGTAAAATTTAGTAAATGTGACTTCATTAAGGATAAAATTCAGTATCTGGGTCATGTTGTGACTAACAAAGGAATTTCTATCGACCCCAAAAAGATAAAGGCAATCGAGGAATGGCCAGTCCTAAAAGACGTAACTAACATCTGATGATTCATGGGGATTACTGGCTATTATCAAATATTCATCGAAGGGTTTTCAACAATTGCAAATCCTATAACCTCTTTGTAGAAAAAAGGAAAGAAATTCGATTGGAATCAGAAGTGTGAAGACAATTTTAAAAAGTTAAAAACGTTGTTAACCACCGCACCAATTCTAAGAATTGTTGACCCTAATAAAGATTTTATAGTATGTACTGACGCATGCAATGACTTTTTAGGTGGATTTTTAACTCAGGAAGGACACGTCATTTCTTATGAGTCTAGGAAGATGAAGGTTCATGAGAAAAATTATGCGACCTATGACTTAGAGTTAGCTGTTGTCATACATGCCTTAAAAATGTGGCATCATCATTTAATTGAAAGGAAGTTTATATTAATGACAGATAATAAGGGATTGAAATATCTGTGGGATCAACCTAACTTGAACGCTAGGCAAGCTAGGTGGCTAGCTTTTCTTAGTGAATACAATTTTGAAATTCAACATATTAAAGGAAAAGAGAATAAGGTTGTTGATGCATTAAGTAGAAATGCAAAATTGAATTTTATAGCAGCCATCAGCCCTTATAAGACAGACTTGGAAGAACAGTTAGAAGATGGAATAGAACAAGATGAAAATTATTAGAAATTACAAGAAAAGGTAAGAGAAAATTTAATAGAAAGTCTAAGTACAGGGTACAGCTTGAACGGAAAAGGATTATGATTGTATAAGGATAGACCATACATACCTAATGTACCTAAGATTAAGCTGTTAATTTTAAATGAAGTTCATAAAACTCCTTATTCAGGGCATTTGGGTTATCAAAAAACTATAACCATGCTAAGAAAGGATTATTTCTAGCCAAACATGAAAAATGAATTGGCAGAATACATTGCTAAGTGCTTCGAATGTCAGTAAGTAAAGACTAAACATCAGCATCTAGCTAGGATACTTCATCCGTTGCCTATTTCTAGCTAGAAATGGGAGATAATTAACCTTGATTTTATCACAGGACTCCCTAGAAATCAAAACCTAAATGACTCAATAATGGTAGTTGTTGATAAATAGAGTAAATCAGCCCATTTTATACCTGCAAAACTACTTATAAAGCTACAAATATTGCTGATATTTTCTTAAAACAAATTTTTCAGTTGCATGGAATACCGAAGGTGATAATTTCAGACTGAGACCCTAAGTTTACAGGCAACTTTTGGAAGTCCTTGTTTAAAGGGTTAAATACTATGTTAAACTTCAGCACCTCTTTCCATCCTCAAACCGATGGACAGAGTGAAAGAGTAAATCAGGTATTGGAGGATATACTTAGAATGTATGTAAAGGAACAGCCAGGTAAATGGGAAGATTACTTACACCTAGTAGAATTTGCTTACAATAATCATTATCAAGCTTCAGCTAGATATAGTCCTTTTGAAATAATGTATGGAAGGAAATGCAATACCCCCATCTCTTAGAGTAATCCAGTTGATAGGCTAGTATTAGGAGCTGAATTATTAAAGGAGATGGAGTTAATTGTAAAATAGGTACAAGGTAACTTGAAAGTTGCACAAGATTGACAGAAAAGACAAGAAGATCTTAAACGAACTCCAGAGGAGTTTCAGGTAGGTGAACATGTTTTTATCAAGGTGAGACCTAAAAAGAGTTCTCTGAGGTTAGGTAGTTGTGCAAAGTTAGCACCCCAATATTGTGGTCCTTTTTAAATACTGTCTAGGGTAGGACATGTAGCATATCAGTTAGCTCTACCACCAAATTTAAGAGTTCACAATGCTTTTCATATTTCTGTATTAAAAAAATATGTACATGATGCTACTCATGTTATTGACTGGAATGATGTGCAGGTGGAACCCGAAGGAGATTTTCTAGTGGAACCAGATTGTATCCTCGAAAGGAGGGAGATCTCGCTTCGGAATCACACCATTGGTCAGGTGAAGGTGCAATGGAAGTACCTTAGTCCAAAAGAAGCCACCTAGGAATTGGAAAGNTATTTTATGATAAAGTTTGTAATTGATGACCAAGTGGGGTCAAGGATAATTAATGTATTGTAGAATATTTTATTAATAAATAAATAAATGATGAGACAATAGCTTAGGGAAGCTGTTAAATGAGTGTTAATTAGTCACTTGGTGTAGGAGACTGGATGGAGAGTATACTGACAAGTGGCAGCATCCCTAAACTACTTCAAACTGTTGCAGGTGGTAACTTCCCTATAATTGTGGTCATGATTCCCCAAGAAAGTGGAATAGGAGCAGGTGGCTCATTAAGTAAAAACTGACCCAGAAGACCTAGGCATAGATATAAAATTTCCCATTGAAGACAGATGAGGCTGCTCATTCTAGAATTGTGATCATTTCGAGTGAATGAAGTGCACATGAGAAATTCGATGGAGGGGACTTGTTGAAGTGAGTTTGAGGGGTTAAATGCTGAAGATTGAACTTGTGTAGCTACTCTAAGTTGAATTTCTTACTATTGTGAGCAAGGCTAAATTACTGATGTATATCCAGTAAAGTGACAGAGGTTCTCAAGGTTACATCTCTCACCTAATAATCTACTAGGAGGACCAGGAAACAGGCTCATGGATCCTGAGAAAGTGCAGACTAAGATTTCTCTAGGATTTGGTTGGGAGGAACAACCTCCTTAAGATATTGTCACCTCATCCATTTGGCAGGTTCTACTTGTTCAGGTTAAATTATAGTTTATCTACTGTTTCATAAAAAAAGATTATGAGTTTTTCAAGATATGTATATTGCTATTTTATTAGGGTTAATGAAGAAGAAATAGCATTGTTATTTGATAAAAAATAGTGATTAGTAGATTATATTTAAAACAGTAGATATTTTTCTAAGTGAAATATGAATAGAAAAGAAATTACCAAAATGTATTTTTCCACGCCTTTTACAAGGCAGTACTCTAGTACAGCTGGTTTCTTAGTTAGATAAGTAGATTTGTTTATTAATTTTGAATGTAAAATGCAAATAATTACTTCTTTAGTTTTTATGCAATTTATTTACAGAAATCTATCTGTACTTGCTCTGTCTATTGAAAGTAAATGCATTATCTAATTACAGGAAAAGAGTAGATTGTATAATAATCACTAGTAATTATAATAATCATAGATTTAATACTAGTTTAAATACTTATTATAAATACAATAAATAAAGTTTAATAAACAAATATAGGAATAGTAAAAGTGGGTTTAACCTAGCTAGTACTTCATAGGTATTTATAATTATTTATTCAGGATTACTATTGTAATTTGTTTTTCGGTAAGCACAGGTGTTTTTAGTATAAACCTTAAGAATTATCTAGGGTTTACAAGAGATAGGATTTATCTCTAGAATAGACTTCTACATTCTTACTCTTAATACAAAACCTAACAGCAGTAAATAATTATTATTACAAATAAAATAAATACAGAACTGTAGGTTATCCATTGATAATAACCTTTTTAAGAGAAACATAACATTTTTCCTCACCCAAGACACTTTGCAGATTTAAATAATAACAATTACTATAAACCATTATATTAAATGTAAATTAAAATTAAAATAACACTGTAAACAAATTAAACAGAGATGAAATAGAATAAGCATAATGGCCTATGGCCTTTTTTAACACCTATCGAGGCCTAAGCCTGATCGAAATGACTTATGTAAGTCTAAATAGAAGTTGTAAACCAAAATTTTAACCATTACCATTCATATTAAGTAAAAACCCTTCATCGGTTTACAAGATTTGCTAAATGGACAGTCTTTTCATTTCCTACAAACAACACTTAAAAACTCAACTAACCACCCAGTGGTTGAACAGTAATGTCACAGCTTAAAGCCGAACTCTGTAATCAAAGAAAAACTTTTATATCTTCCCAGGCCATAAAGGCTCTTTCAAAAACCCTAAGTCACAGCTACTACAGCCTTTAACTTTTTGCACATAACAACCTCTAGGGTTTAAAAGTAGTATTAAAAAAAATAAGAAGCCAATATGTAACATTAAACCCAGGCCGAGTCCACAACTAGCACAACGATGCTCCTATATTTTTCCAACCACCACAACATAAAGTGCGGGAGAAACCCTCAGTATAACCAGGGCTTACCAGGGTTTACATGGCCGATGGTTGGAGAGATGTGCTAGAACCTAACACCAAAATCCTGGAGAGAAACCTGTGCAGTGAACCATAATAATTATAAACTATAAAATGTATTTGTAATTTATAAACCTTTCGTGAAATGTAAACCTTGATAGGTCGTTACCTAGTAATGTTCTCGTTTTAGAGAAGTCATGGAATCAAGCTACTAGAGCCAACTCAATGGCACCTTGGAGAGTGATGCCCTGAAAAGTATTAATGCGTGCTCCTATTCTTGGTGTTCATTTCCTTCGAATCATGGCTCAGGGTCTTCAGTTGCACTCCAACAAGAAACAAGTCACACTCTTGTTTTTAAAAAACTCTGTCCACTATGTCCTCTTAAAACAAAACTTACAGTCCTCAAATCGGTGGTGAAAACAATTTCTACACACATAATACTCCACAACAATCAATAGGCATCAAAAACAACCATATGTCCTCACCGAGACAAGCTCACAACATTTTTTCTTGAAGACATTTCACAACTCAAAGGTTATTGCAGAGCCATGGTGGCCACAAGCTCGCAGCTCGACCACACCACAGTCAAAGGAACCTCTCATTGTGAAATGAAGGGTTAGGGCAATCATTTTAAGTCAACTTAACCAATGGACAAAACACCTCCAAATGTCCTCTGAAATATTTCATCATTATGGGTTGCAAATCAATAGTTAATTATGCAGTTTCCAATCTGCATTAAAATCATTACAATTCAAAAACATAAATCATTTAAACAATGTAATTTTGATTGCTAGTAATGTAATATACCCTTGATCATTTTCGATGCCTAGTTTGTAAACCATAGAAATAAGAAAGGGATTTTCTTTTAGGGTTATTGTTATAGGTCAAGATAGCGTAGTTTCTTTTGATAACTATGTTTTATAAAACATAAGTAAATGACATACTTTTATTATTAAACTATATTGAGAAAGTAAATCTAATGATTCCTTGAAGTAGTCTTTTGCATTTGGAGTTGGAGAGTAATTGTTTGACTAGGGCCAAAGTGATCATAAGATCTTTTATATTATATATAAACCAACAACCATATCTCAAGAGAATCACAAAACAATTGGTGTAAAAATGTAGTTTATAGTTAAAGGGTGCGCCAAGAAATGAGGTATAACACACAACTAAAAATGCTTCAAAGTAAAGTTTGTAAAATTTTGAAAAAGTATTCTCTCAACTAGGAAGGGAATCTTGGACCAATTATTTTATTGCATTGTATAGTTGGGGATACAAGTAAGTGCAGTCCTTATACTTTATATAAGGGTCTCGATTGTATTTTTAACATCCAAATAATGAGTAAATAGTTAAGATTAAAAATAGTTTTTGTTTATATATTGAGAAAACATTTAATTATAGAACCTTAGGATAAGGGTAAATTTGATAATACATCTAATGAGTATAATAACTTAAGAACCCTTAGGAAACAAAACTCTTGGATAAAATAGACTAGATTGATAGTTAAACAACGTATAATATTTATTTCATGTTTACAAAAGGATTCAAATACTTATGATCAAAACCGAACTCCAAATGTTTTGACTTATCTACACAAAAGTCTGAGCACCATATTTCTTCCTATTTAAACTTTAGATCACAATTACTATAAGCAAAAGTATGAGTATTCTTTAGAAATAATCTTAATCATCCTGTGTGATTGGATTTTCATTTTGATAGTAATTTGGTCATGCATTTTAACCCATGCACATGCAGCTTTTTTTTAACATCTTTAGGGAGTTTTGAAAACTTTTATAAGGTCAACATTACCTCTTACGGAGACTAGCTGAAATTAATCATTCTAATTCTAGCATCATATTTATGCTAGTGAGGTATCTTTTTTGACCTGGATATATATTTTTTACTAGAAGAAACGCTTACGTGTTAGAACCTGTAAAGAACCATCAATTCCACTGTGTTACCTATAAGCTAAGTAAGACCTGATCACACCATAAGAATCTATCCCTACTTGACAAAAGAAACCAATAACTTACTTAGCATTAGTAAGAGACAGATTCTTCTCTATTTTTGGAAATTGCAACTACTAGGTTAAAACAGAATTAACACAATATTTAAGATAATCCTTTAAGTTATACAGAACCATATAAAATATGTAATCTTTATTTCTCTTTCAAACTATTTAAATATCCGTTAATAGTTAAGGGTTCGTTAGCTTTGACATTTGACATTTTATGTTACATGAAAATTTTTAGATTTTTTCAAAATTTTGAGTTATTACATCAATCGCAGTTTCGTGTGATAAAGGATAACAATGAATATGATGAATTCTCCAAAGAAGAAGAGGTTGGAACTACCTCAACATCACTGGAACTGATCACCAATAGCCTTCAAATAAAAGGACACATTCAATCCCGAAAAATTTATGAAGCCAGAAATTGCAAAAGAAAGTGTTAGATCTGCAAATTCTCATCACTCTACAAGATGTTGTAAAGAAATCAAAGATTATTGGTCGATATTCAAATCGAAATATCATCATGTCATCATAGCAAGAGGCCATTCTGTCACTGAAACATTTGTTTTGAACTACATTTTGGCGAGAGATCACATTGTTTATGTATCACGATATATTTAATATTTACTTATCTTATGCCTCTTAACCTCCTTTAAAAAGAATAAAAAAACAATTAATATGTATATGGAAACCTAAACATGTCATGTGAATTTCATATTATCTAGATGCTCAACTGTCACATGGAGGAGTTTATTAAGAGTTTGGAGGAGTTTATTAAGAGATTGAATTATTTTATTAGGAGTTTGACTTTACACCACCACACATTAGCTAGACTCCTAGTTGCCAACTGTAGTTAAACTAAGCCTTAACCAATTAGACTTGAAGTTAAGCTAATAGTTGTAGAATAATTGGACTTAAGCTGATCGGTGTATCTCATTATTAATTTAAAAATTGAAATATTAGCAACTGTGATTCAAGTAAAAGTGATGATTGGAGTTGACGTTAAGATAATAGTTGTATCATCAATGAATTTAAGTTTAGAGTTGTATCTAATAATCGAATAGTTTAAGTTTAAGTTTAATTTTTTCCAAATATCACGAACTGTACTTATCACATGTTAACTAAGTTTTTTTTCTAAATTATTAATTATGAATTTTGGACGATTCCCATAGAATCAATCTGGACAGTATAGTTGTGTCATTGTTGTATGTAGATGAAAAATAATAAATTGTAGTCCACCCCAAAATTATAAGATAAATACGCCTATCAACGTAACGAGATGCAAGATTTTATTTGCAGTTCCAATAATTTTATTAGGAGTTCGACTCTTACATGACTGCACATTATCCAGACTCCTAGATTCCAAATGTAGTTGGACTAAGCCTTAAGTGATTAGAGTTGAAGTTAAGATAATAGTTGTAGAATCATTGTCGAGTTAAGCTAATAGTTGTATCTAATAGTTATCCAATATAATTGTGATTAGAGTTAAAGTTAAGCTTATAGTTCTAGAATCATTGGAGTTAAGCTAATAGTCATATCTAATAATCGACGGAGTTAAGCTTGTAGTTATATCTAATAATCGAATAGTTGAAGATTAATTTTAATTTTTACAACTATCACTAACTGTAATTATCGCATGTTAATTAAGCTATTTTTTACTTTTTTGAAATTTTTAATTATTAATTTTGGATGATGCCAATAGAATCAATCTGGATAGTACACTTGTCTCATTCTTTTTTAATTTTGGAAGACATCCATAGAATCAATCTAGACAATACACTTCACTCATTCTAGTCTGTAGACGAAAAAGCATAGATGGTTGTCGACTCCAAAATTCTAAGATATATATGCCTATCAATGTAAAAATAACTAGTAGCAGATGAATCGATAACTGGTAGTGGTGTATGGATGAATCATAGTTGATGAATGAATAACCAACAGTTCATAAATGGATAATAGAAAGAATGTTCATGATAACATGTATCAAGGAATGGATAACTCAGAGTTGAACCTGCTTAACCACAAGAATATGAGGGATAAAAAAAATTGAAATTGTCTTCCATTCCATCACTATCTCTCAACTATTTTATCACTATCAATGCGATCTAGTCACAAACTATGTGGATGTGCTAGATTTAATGGAGATTTATGGGTGCACAAGCACCTATGTTTTTTCTAGATTGCACAAGAATGAGAAAAGTGTATTGTCCAGATCGATTCTATGCAATTCGTTACAAATTCAAAATAAACAATTATTAAAAAAAGAATATAAAAAATAATTGATGCATGGATAATGTGATAGACAACTCATTTAACTAGAATAATATGAGATCAAGTAATTGATAAATTATTAGTGGCACTTCACTTGTGTCCTATCAATGTTCACTAGCCACAATTTAAGAGTCAACTGGTTGTGTTAGTTTACAAATACTATTTAATAAACAAAAAAACAAAAACTAATATAAAAAAAAATACAAATTATTACCTCTTTCTTTAACCACCACTTAACTCAAGCTTATAATTACAATCATAGGCGTTTTTATTTGAGATTTGGGGTGGACTACAATCTATGCTTTTCATCTATGGACAAGGATGAGAAAAGTGTATTGTGGAGATTGATTCTATTGGAGTCGTTCAAAATTCGAAATAAACAATTATCAAAAAAATATAAAATAATGGGTAGTTGATGAATGGATAACTAGTGACTATGCATGGATAACTCATAGTTGATGAATGGATAACCAACGGTTCATGGCAGAGTGTGAGATAAAAAGAAAAATAATATAAAAAGTAACTAACAGTTAATAAATGGATAACATGAAGAATGTCGGTGATAACATGTAGCTAGGCATGGATAACTCACACTTGAACCTGTTTAACTAGAAGAATACGAGGAATACAAAAAATATTTCCAAATTGTCTTCCATTCCATAACTATTTCTCAACCATTTGATCCCTATCGGCATGATCCAACCACAAACTATGTGGGCGTGCTACTTATTTGATATTTGGGATGGAATACGACCTATGCTTTTTCATCTGCGGATGAGGATGAGACAAGTGTACTGTCAAGATTGTTTCTATGGCAGTCGTTCAAAATTTGAAATAAACAATAATAAATATATACATATATATAATAACTGGTAGCCGATGAATGGATAACTGCTAGTGATGCATGGATAACTCATAATTGATGAATGGATAACCAACAGGTCATGGAATATAACTAGAATAATGTGAGATAAAAAGAAAAAATATATAAAAAACAATTGATAGTTGATAAATGGATAACAAGAAATATGTCGGTCATAACATGTATCTAGGCATGGATAACTCACAATTGAACCTGTTTAACTAGAAGAATACGAAGAATAAAAAAAATCCAAACTGGACCTTCCATTTCATCACTATTTCTCAACCATTTGATCCCTATCGGCGTGATCCAACTACAAACTATGTGGGTGTGCTAGTTTAAATCTTAATCAAGATGCATTTAAGCATAACAAGATATGATGACCATGAAATGAATCCCAAGCGTATACTTGTTACACTGGGGTTACTCATGAAAGTCTAAAATCTCATATAATATATAAACACGTGCATGCCTAAATATTAGTTTATTCTTTATCCACTAGCACAACCACTTAATTTGTGGTTGGTGAACACCCATATGTTACAAGTTAAATGTCCCTAACAAGTTATCAGTTACTTATTCTCACCTTCTTCTAATTAAATGAGTTATATGTCACAAACTGCCAGTTATCCACACATCACCTAAGAGTCATCCATGCATTAGCTACGAGTTATATATGCATCAACTAATAGTTATGTATGTATGTATGTATATGTATGTATGTATATGTATGTATGTATATGTATATATATATATATATATTAATTTTATTTTGGAACAACTGCCATTGAATAAATCTGGACGGTACACTTATCTTATACTAGTGCAATCTAGAAAAAGCATAGGTGCTTGTCCACCTCAAAATCTCAAATAAATACACCTAGGTGTAATTATTCATAAAATGCTATTTAATAAACAAAAAATTAAAATTGATATTGAAAAAAAATCAATATGAAACTAACCACCCTTAGCTAATTTAAATCTTAATCAAGCTGCATTGAAGCATAATGAGATATGATAACCCCGAAATAAATCCAGGTTGTACACTTGTTACATTCAAGTTCATTTTGTTAATTCTATAAAAAAAAAATCCAAAATGTGAGATAATATCTAACACCTATAAAAGTAATTAAAATTTGGAAATCATTTTTACACTTTATCTTTCGCTCATCTTAAAAGATCAAATAAGATTTATTTAATTATTATTCTTTGTATATATTAACTATTTTTCAAAATCAATTTAAAAGATGAAGACATAAAAATAAAAAATAATGAAAATATAAGTATCTCAAAACTATGTAAAACATGGTGTGAGGTTTAAACTTATACACTTGTAGACTATAGGATGTAACAATTGAGGTTTGAACTTACTTATATAGTAGTAGAATATAGGATCTAATAATGACAACATGAATAATCCTAAGGGATTAAACTTATACAGTTGTAGCTATAGGATCTAACAATTGTGAGGTTTGAGGTTTAAACTTACCTATATATTGGTAGACTATAGCATTTAATAATAATGACGACAACATGAATATTTTTTTGGTGAAATTTTTCATTTTTAAAAAAGAAAATTCTCATTTTTTGGTTGATGATTGTAATCAATCATATATTTTAATATGTTAATAACTTGCATAAATGTTGTTTTATTGTTTTTTTTTTAAATCTATTTTGTTTTAAAAAAAAGAAAATTACATTCTCAAAATGATAATTTCATCATTTGAACTCCATGTTTTTAACTTTAATTGTTATTTTTACTTATTTTTTTATTACTAAAATAATTAAAAAAAACTTACCTATTAAGAAATTCGTGATTCGTGAAAGTTTTTCATGTTTCTAGTTCAAAAATCATTTTCAAGTTTAACACACCTTTAAAGAAATGAAAACAGATTTAATTCACTTTTAAAAATTATAACTATATTTAATTCCTTAACTACACAACAATGTAATATAACACCGTGTATATATAAACAAAAACAGAAACCTCACTCATTATGTATCAAAACTAGCGAGTATCGACAAAGCAATAATCTCCAATTTCACCATGGTCACTTGAACTCCTCTATGAAGAGAAGAGAGTTATGCATATTTAGAAATGTTCACAAATCACTAGTTGCCTAGATTAAGGGTCTATTCTTACTTCACTCAGTTATAAGGGCTTAGAATTATGTGACTTCATAGTTAAATACTAAATTGTTACATGGAGAATACTAAATTGTCATATGGAAATGGTACGGTGTTGGTTTCTCAAATCTACATAGGTATGGGAATGTGGGGAAGCTTGGTCATCTAGGTAGTAATTGGGAAGCTTGGTTATTTTGGTGAAAATTATCATTGTTTAAAGGTGTAATTTTTATAATCAAGTGGTATTTGTGGTATTTGTTTATAAGTATATATAATATTGATGAAGACTAATATTAAAAATGATAATGATATTATTAAAATTTGATATTTATATTATTGGAATTTAGTATTAATGATAATTATGTTATTAAAATTTGATATTTATATTGTTGGAATTTGATATTAACCTTATTCATAATATAATATTTTTTAACATTGTTAAAATCACAAAGAAAAATAATATAAAATCAAATTTTATTTATTTTAAAAGTTGTATTAATGTGAATTAAAATAGATAATAAAATATATTTGCTTTATAGTTTTATTGGATTAATATTTCATAAACCTAATTATGATTAAACCCATAATATATATATATATATATATAAAGTGGTTCACCATGAAAACCCAATTTTACACCATGGCTATGTTCACTTGGGAAAATATCTTATACTCCTATGAAAGTATACATGAACTTGGACATCATTAATCATGATAAAAGGCTCACAAGCCTAATATTCCATTACATACAAGGGCTCCCAAGGAGCAAATGTCCTCGGCAAGATTCGAGCCCAGGTGGGAAGCGCAACAACCAAATGTCTCAACCACCCGAGCTATGTCCAATGGACATATATATATATATATATATATATATATATATATATATATTTCATCGTATGTGAATTAAAATTGACATTTAAACATATTTCTAGATAATATATTTTTATTCCATACAGATCTGTTTTAAAGTAGGATCTATCAAGCATTATGAGAGATCCAATTTCTTGAGGTGGACATTTTTTACCATTTGGATGCTATAGATTTGGGTTTAAAATGGATCTATATTAGTTTTTTTTTATATATATTTTATTTAAGTAGATATGTAATTTATTACGCCTATAGTTACGCTAATAGGCGTATATATCTTTAGAATTTTGGGGTGGACTACCTTCTATGTTTTTTCAGCTACGGACGAGAATGAGAAGTGTATTGTCGAGATTGATTCTATGGGTGTCATCCAAAATTAAACGAGAATGAGACAAGTGTAATGTCTAGATTGATTCTATGGGCATTGTCGAAAATTAATAATTAATAATTTCAAAAAAATAAAAAATAACTTAATTAACATGTGATAAGTACACTTAGTGATTGTTGTAAAAATTAAAATTAATCTTCAACCATTAGATTATTAGATACAACTACCAGCTTAAATCCATCTATTATTAGATACAACTATTAGCTTAACTCCAATGATTATAGAACTATTAACTTAACTTCAACTCTAATCACACTTATATTGGATAGCTATTAGCTTAACTCTAATGATTTTACAACTATTAGCCTAACTTCAACTCTAATCACTTAAGGCTTAGTCCAAATGCATTTGGCATCTAGGAGTCTAGCTAATGTGGAGTCATGTAAGATTAGAACTCCTAATAAACTCCTCCAAACTCCTAATAAAGTCATGCATCTCTTTAAGCCTATATGGGTATATATTTTAGAATTTTTGGCTGGACTACCATATTTGTTTTTTCATCTACGGAAAAGAATGAGACAACTGTACTATCGAGATTGATTCTATGGGCGTGGTAAAAAATTCATAATTAATCATTTAAAAAAAAAAATAACTTAGTTAACATCTCATAAGTACAATTCATGATAGTTGTAAAAATCAAAATTTAACTTCAACTATTTGATATATAGATACAACTATGAACTTAAACTTCAACTTCAGTCAATTCCTAATAGTTTTGTAAACATTAAAATTCAACTTCAACTATTAGATTAGATACAACTATTTGATTAATAGACACAACTATGATCTTAAACTTCAACTTCACTCTTCAACTATTCGATTATTAGATACAACTATTGAATTACAACTATTAGGTTAACTTCAACTCCAATCATGTCTTTTAATTGAACTTTTATTGTTGATATATTAACTTTTAAAGTAACTAAATTAGATACAACTATTAGCTTAAATCCAATGACTTTACAACTATTAGCTTAACTTCTAATTTAATTAGAGTTATATTGGATAACTATTAGATACAAATATTAGCTTAACTCCAATGATTCAACTATTAATTTAACTTCAAGTGTAATGTGCTACCTAATGTGCACTTGGGTAACAATTGAACTCCTAATAAAATTGTTTGAACTCCTAATAAACTATTTACTAGCAGTTGGGCATCTAGCTAATTACACATGCACATAGACATATTTCTTAGAGTTTTGGGGTGGACTACCATCTATGATTTTTCATCTATAAACTATAATGAGACAAGTGTACTCTCGAAATTGATTCTATGGATATAGTAAAAAATTCATACTTAATAATTCAAAAAGATAAAAAATAGCTTAGTTAACATAAAGTTTTTGTTATTATTTGGAAAAATTAAACTTCAACTTCAACTATTAGAGAAAAAAGTGAAGTTCAAGACAACTAAAAAAATATGAAAATATGAGATTGGCTATGATTTTTATTATATTTTCATGACTTATAGCTTCCTTCTTCACAGCCCACAAGCATTCGGGGGTAAAGAAAGTGTTGTGCTACAGGCAAAGGCAAAGGCAAAGGCAAAGGCAAGATCCTAGCAGAGAGAAAGGGAGAAATAATGGACACCAGTTGCAGCAAGCGACCCCGGGCGGTTCTGGTTCCTTTTCCAGCGCAAGGCCATATTAATCCCATGATGCAGGTGGCCTTGAAGCTTGTGGACGAGGGATTCCTCATCAGTTTTGTGAACACAGACTACAACCACTCTCGAATAGCAGAGGCTAACAACACCTCTAATTACACCAACCACAAGATGATCCGCTCTGTGGTCGTCTGCGATGGCCTTCCTTCCACTGATCCTCGCACTGACATTGCCAAGCTCTGTGATGTGATACAAAGTGTGATTGTCCCGTTTCTTGATAACCTCATTCACCGAATCAAAGAGGAGGACGATGTTACAAGTGTCTGCTTGGTAGTAGATGCCTTGGCTTCAACGACACTAGAGATTGCTCAACGCCACCAGATTCCAAAGGCCATCCTCTGGACATCTCTTACTGCCACCTATGAAATGCTCTATAATATTCCAGCCTTGCTATCATCCCAAATCATCCCCTCAAACGGTAGGGTAACCCTACTATGTTACATGAATCTTTGAATTATAGTGTATGCACTGATTGTCAAGATTGACATAAATTGACTTTACTAATTCTGCAGGTGTTCCAAAGGATTTTAAAATGGTGAAATATATCCCATCCATGCCGCCTCTATGCTCTGCACATCTTCCATGGGCTTCAGGATTCAACGACTCACAGCAAGAATTCATTTTAGACTTCGTTAATCGATATATGGAGAAAGTGCGGGGAATAGAGTGGGTCATCTTCAATTCCTTCCATCATTTGGAAGCACCCACCATCAGCAATCTATTACAGGTAGGAGCTTCAGTATATCCAGTAGGTCCCTTGATTCCATCCGCGCTTCTCAATTCGAATTCAGAAGGAAACGTATTGGAAATCAAAACGGGATTTTGGGCAGAGGAAGGGGGATGTTTGGATTGGTTGGATAAACAGTCCAGGCAGTCTGTGATCTACGTTTCGTTTGGCAGCTTGGCTGTGTTAAGCCAGACACAATTCCAACAACTTGCACTTGCCTTGGAGGCCACGGAGAGACCATTTCTGTGGGTTGTGCGCTCTGATCTGCTAGAGGCCGGTAGCGAAGTCGTCTTTCCTCCTGGGTTCTTGGAGCGCATACAGTTGCGGAGGCAGCAGGGGTGTTTGGTTTCTTGGTGTCCGCAGTTGAGGGTTCTGTCTCATCCTTCCATTGCTTGTTTTGTGACACATTGTGGATGGAATTCAGCCTTGGAGAGCATCAGCATGGGGGTGCCAATGTTATGCTGGCCTCACTTTGCAGATCAGTTTCTGAACCAAAGTTACATAGTTCATGTCTGGAAAATCGGATTGTCTTTACTTGAGGAAAACCGGCCAGCTACCTCTACCGTGGATGGAAGATCAATATGCTACAAAAACCCTACCTCTACCGTGAATGGAACATCAACAATCCAGATGAGTGAGATTCAGAGGGCTGTGGAGAGAGTAGTGACTGGGGAGGAAGGTGCAGAGATGAAGAGAAGAGTGATGAAATTGCGGGAGAATGCGATCGATGCAGTGAAGGAAGGCGGTTCATCTTACACAAATTTCCATAAGTTCGCCAATGCTATGAAAACCATCGAGGAGTAGTTGATTTACAGCGCGCAGTCTTGCTAGCATTCTCTCCCGGACGTCACTACAATATTATTCTAATGAGATGGTGATGCTATTTTTTTGGGTTGTACTTGTTGTTGTAATGTTTTTTTTGGTTTAAGAAATTATAACTTAGATAGCATGGTTGGTTTTAGATGTAGCCTTTAGAAGCATTGGGTTTAGCAGGTTTTCATCTAGGGTCTGGGTCTTACTAATCTTTAGCATAGTTGGTTTTAGATATGGCCTCTCAAGGAAGCAGATTTAGCGGGTTTTCATAAACGGTCTTGCAAAAAGAAACGGGTCTTGACCATTTACTTTACAAAACTTGACACAATGGTAATGCAAACTTGACACAATGGTAATGTTATTACATCAAATTTCTATTTAAATATTATTTTTAACGATTGAATGTCAATGCTATGATTCTGTCATCCTCAATAAATTGCTTTAAGATTTTAAAGGGTTCAAGTGTTAATTATCAATGCCTAACTACATGTTATCACCAACATTCTTCATGTTATCCATTTATCAACTATGAGTGATTTTTTATATGTTTTTTCTTTTTATCTCACAACGAGTTGTCCATGTACTGAGTTGTCCATGTATGGTAATGCAATTACATCAAATTTCTATTTAAATATTATTTTTAACTATTGAATGTCAATGCTATGATTCTGTCATCCTCAATAAATTGCTTTAAGATTTTAAATGGGTTCAAGTGTTAATTATCCATGCCTAACTACATGTTAGCACCAACATTCTTCATGTTATCCATTTATCAACTATGAGTGATTTTTTATATGTTTTTTCTTTTTATCTCACAATGAGTTGTCCATGTACTTAGTAGTCCATGTACTTTTACTAGTGATCCATTCATTAGCTACCTCCCAGTTATTAGAATAAATGGGGACGATAGTCCATAAATGAAAAAGCATTTAAGCAGTAGTCCACCCCAAATCTCAAATAAAAGCCTATGGAGGTAATTATTTTAATTAGTAATTTGTTATTGTTATTTATTATGTGTTTTTAAATGTAACACTACTACTTAAATTTGGATATTAAATATAGTCTTAATTTGATATAACAAGGTTTTTAATAGGAAAATGTTTTGTAAGTAGTCATAAAGTTTTGAATATGTAACTTTACTCAATAAGTGTTTTAACAGTACAACCTATTCTACCCTATATGAAATATTAAAAAATGGTATTTAAATAATTAAATTTAAGAGATCAAAAATAAATTATCGATAATAGTTTAGTAAACTTTTTTATAATAATGAAACAAAACATAAATTTCTCTTAATTTATCAAGTTTAAGTCGGTACATAAAAGTCGACACATTCACTAATAATAATAAAACAATATTTATAATGTTTAATGAACATTAATGTTCCTTTGACAAATATCCTTCTCATGAAGACGGACTCAAATCCTAAACGCGTAGAGATGAAAAACTCCACAAGTTTCCAAACTCTCCATTAATTTCAATTTTGTTAAGAAATTTTCATCTTAATTTTTTTATTTTATCATTGTATATATAAATATTATTTAAAATTTTAATTATATTGACTATTATAATTTTAAATATTTAAATATTATTTAAATTTTAAATTATATTGAATGTTATAATTGTAAATATATAAATATTATTTAAAATTTTAATTTTATAAATATAATTACATAATTTTAATAAAAAAGTTGAAGGTAGATAATGTTTCAATATAATGTTATAAGTTTTTTCAGAAGAAAAATAAGAGTTCCTTGTTATTCATAAGAATCAAAGGTAACAATTACATAACAATGATACCGAGTATCAATACTACAAACAACCCCCAATAATTTGCGAGGCCTCTACAA
Organism: Pseudotsuga menziesii; assembly: GCA_001517045.1. Classification (NCBI taxonomy): domain Eukaryota; kingdom Viridiplantae; phylum Streptophyta; class Pinopsida; order Pinales; family Pinaceae; genus Pseudotsuga; species Pseudotsuga menziesii. The sequence goes on along the minus strand of LPNX010641852.1, from coordinate 322,822 downwards.
AGAATCATATACTCTTTGCAAGGGAGCCTTCGTCACTGCCCAAGTGAGCATAAAGCACTGAAGGATTATCCAAGGAAACCCTTAGGGGGAGAAGGTATCCTGTGAGCTAAGACAAAAAAAATGTCATATACAATCCATATCATAACAAATATGAAGGCTCAGCAAATGCTCAACTCATTAATGCGTAGAAAAATATAGGCAAATCAGAAAAGAAGATACACATCCCTTAAAAGAAAGTGATGGTATTACTTCCAATAGAATTTCCATCCACAAATTCAATATATGAGATTCGTCTCATCTCAAGTATAAGCGCTTCCTTAGATAAGGCATTAGCACTCATATTGTGCTCCGTGTAGATGTGACAAAGGTGTAAGGAGAGAAAGCAATCTCTTACGTCAGATATACGGTCACACCAGTGATTTATATCTACAACATCAAGGCATGCCACAATTTTTTCCCAATTGATGATAACTTGGGAGTCTTCATAGACAAAGAGTGAAGGGATGCCTAAAGAAACCGCAAAAACCAATAGTTCCCAAAGGGCTAGCAACTCTTCCCTGGTGTTTGTGCTAACACCACAACTGATCTTGTCATGAAAAAAAGAGATGAACTGATATGTAGAGTGAATCCAACACCACCAGTGTTTGAATTTGTCGCACCATCAAAAAACTAGAGGGATAGCTTCTCTTAGGCATAAATCCAATATTCTGAGAAGTTTGATTTTTTGCAACGACAATAAATGAATTTACCAGCTCCAAAATCTTGTGGCATACTGTTTCCACCCTCAGAATTAGATCATAAAAATGCAATGGTTATGAGTATTCCAAATAATCCAGATATAAAATAAGGGCAGATGCAACAAACTATGACTGATGACTAGAGTAGTCCAGTAGTTTAAATTTTCCAGCAGTGATGGATCATTCCATATGAAGACCATCCTATGACTAATGGCTAGAGAAGTCCTTACTTCCTGAGCAAAGATACAAGAGAAAAAAAAATGATTCACTGATTCGGTTGATGTGTTGCATAGGAAGCAACGATTTGGTCCAATCCATCCACGTTTTAAAATATTATCCCAAGTACTGATATAATTTTTTGGACAAAGCCAATTGAAGCATTTAATTTTGAGTGGGAGACACCATAGCCAGAGTTGCTTCTACTGCAACCTGATAAATTCCCATAGACACTATTAGCTATAATATCATAAGCCAATTGAGCTGTAGCTTAACCATCATTTTTGTTATGTAGCCAGAGAATATGGTCCTTTAGAGTGGTTATTCTGAATCCTCCATGATAGAGTCCCCTAGTGTAATTTGTCCACTCCTCCTTCCATGCCCCTCTGAGTTATAGGTCCTCATCTGACAATGAGTAGGAAGAGGACATGGTGTGATCACCATCATTGTGGGCATGACTAAGATTATAGTATTTCTTATCCCATAATCATATATATAAGCATAGAGATCATTAGAGAGAAGAAAATTTGATTTCATTCCAGCAATAGGGTGTGCATCAAGTTTGATGGAAGCACCATCACCCACACTCCATCCCACCATGCAGTTGATCCAAGGAAGAACACAAATAAATCCATTCCATATATGTGAAGTGTTCTGAACAGTGAATCTATTTTGACGGATCCATCATTCCCAAGGTTTTCCTTTGAGATATTTAACTTGAATCAACTAATACCACAGACCTATGCTTCTCAGAATAGTCCACAGACTCTTGATATTGAGAGCAATGTTGAACCAATTCATATTTTTTATGTTCCAATCAGCAAGAGAGAACAATCTAGAGAACATTTTCCAATCCACTAAATGTAGCTTGTGCTCATTTGCAGTGCCACCGCAAAGGAAATTAAAAATACATTGCCTCAGCCTGTTCAAAATCGACCTTGGAAGTCTGGAGAGTGAAAACCAATAAATCGGGATCCCAGATAAGAAAGATATGATCATAATTATTCTTCCACCCAAATAAAGGAATTTGTAAGTCAAATGACAAATATTTTTCTCAAAGTATTTGATGATCCATCTTGAGTCCTTAGAGAATAACCCAAGGGTTTGAGCCAAAAGCCGAAATATTTAAACCATGAGTCAATAGGATTCATTTTGAAACATAAAATGGAAATCATATGGTTACTTACATAATCCACAAGTTATTCCTGAGAAAATAAGATTTTTCCATGTTGATACTCATCCCCAACGCCGAGCAGAAAAGGTACAAAACACATTTATATGCTTTCCATTCTTCAAAATTTCCCTTTCCAAAAAGATTTAAATCATCCACAAAGAGTAAGTGGGTAAGAGATAGGGTGGGAGAAATTTTTATACCACAGATATTCCCCAAATATTTTTCTTCCCTAATGATTCAAGTGAGTCCCTCAATCACCAGAATAAAAAGGAGTGACAACATGGGAAAACGCTGTCTGACACCTCTAGAAGCATTAAAAAAACCCAAAGGTGAGCCATTAATCAATATAGAGAAATTTGTTGAAGATACACAACCCATGATCCAGTTTACCGACTCCAAGGGAATCCCAATATGGAGGAGGATAAGGCGTAATAATTTCCAATTAACATGATCAAAATATTTTATGAGGTCAATCTTTAGGCATGTAACAACTCCATAGAATCCACAATAATTACAATTTTTTATAAACTTAAAACTTTAACAAATCAAAAACTATTTTCTCCATATATGTCACTATACTAGAATATAGCTTCTGAGTCTTAAGATAATTTACTTACTTTTAATGTTGATACGTTACGCCTACCTTGTCGTAAGTTACAACTATGTATTTGTTTTATTTTCTATAAGATGGATTCACCATGTTTTTATATCTTATACCTTCTTCTTACTAACCCTACTTCAAAACAAGGGTTACATGGTTAGTAGGTTGTACTTAGCTTGTAAAAGCTAAAGCATTTTAAACAAATGTTTTTATGCAGGTCTTTTGGATGTAAGGTTAGTTTCATCCCTTGCAGCCTAAACAAACTAAGGTGCTAAGGGTGTTAAGCAAAAGACTAAAGAGAATAAGGGTTTAACTTTTCAACTCAAAGGCTAAAAGTAAAGATTACCATGGTGAGGTAAAAGGACCTAAACGATAATTAAACGAGATCCTTCTAACTATAGCAAGTGGGTATAAAAAAATTAACCTATGTGGAGGTAGGTAAAACGCGGAAAGTAAAGCTTAAGTGCTTTCTAGCTATAAAAGGGGTAAAAACCCTAGTTAGATGAACATAGGGTTTAACATCTAGATTTTTTGTGTTAAAGGTGAGGAGAGCCGAGGGCTCTCATCCCTTTCTAAAAAACTGATACTCTCGACCCATCCGATGTTTAAGTCAAAGGAAACACTCTACCTGTCATACTCTCAGCCCATCCAGCATTAGATGCTTCCGACCATGCTATAGTTTTATCAAAAATAAAATTTTTGAGGAGGTGAGTTTTCTTTTGCAATTTTTGTTCTCCATTTTTACTATAATTTAAAATTCTAATGTTAAAACTGCCCAAGTTTTTAACCTATGTTTGATTTTTTTTTTTGCTGGTAGGAGGCTTTGATAGTCACTAAATGGTGAAGTTTGATGTGCGGAGCTTGGGTCATGGGTCTTGGCATCGATAATGGCTCTAGTAAGACCTGTGACCTAGGAACCCCACTATTCTTTGATGGTGTGTGGTGTGGAAAGAAAAGGAAAAGCTAGAAAACAGACTTTCTTTAGGGTCTGGATTTGTTTTCGGAGTTACGAGCCTCCTTCGTTTTCGATGGTATACTCTCTTGTGTTTTGGTAGAGATATAATTATGATTTTTAGAATCCCTAGGGCTAAGCTAGGGTTTATATTTTTTAAGTTCCCTTTCTGGTTATAGACCATGGAGTCTAGTTTGTAATACAGTTGTTTGATAATTTATGGAAAGAAAACGCTTACTGTAAACTCTCAGCAGAGTTTTAAGGAATAATGATCTCTGTGATTTTCATTTTTGTTTATAAAAAACCCTAAAGTACTACTTTGTCAACTTGTATTGTTTATATAATAGCAATGTTTATCACAATACATTTAGTGCATTTTCGTTTCTAATTTGTTTAAAGGTTCTCGGTACTATTCTGTAATTGATATAATGTTGCTAGCACTATTTTGTATTTTATTAATATGTGGGTAAATTGTCTTCTTGGTTACATTTTACGACATTCATGTCTTAACTAAAAAGGATGCCCTATTGGTTTTCTCAAAATGGTTTACAGCCCATTCTCGCATTTCTTGGATTAATAGATTACTTCGTAAGTGTTTAGTTGGAAGAATGTCATTTAAAAGTTTTTTTTTAAAGAGTTATGACCCATTCTGGTTACAGGATTACTTTGGTGTCAATCCTAGAGTATTTTTCATTGTAGTTTCTAGTTATTTTATTGCTTGGGAAAAATTTCTTAGCCTTACAAGCTTTAAACTCTTAACCTGTGGTAAGAAGAAACTTAGATGGGAAAGTTAGTTTGGTTTTTATAGTTAAATCTACTACTTGTTATTTCTAATATGTTAACCCTAAATTAATTTTTGTAAATAAAAGATGAGCCTTTCGGTTGTTTGCAAAGATAGTGAGTAATTTGTAAAACATAAGCCTTTCGGTTGTATAATAGTAATACTTAAATAAATTAAGAATTTAATAATCCTTTCAGTTGCATGTTATTGATACTAGCTATTAAATATATATACTTTTATTTATATGGGTATTAAAACCTCGGTTAGAATCCATTTCGTAAAGAACCTAGATCTATTATTTTAGCACACTTATAAATTTTACAATGCTAAATAAGAGTAAAACCCTAACTGTAAATAGAATTTGTGCTTTGGTTAAAACGATGATAACCCCGTTTTAACTTTCTGGTAAATTCTATAATAACATGATTTTGTTCTAAGTACTAAATAATTCTAGATTACAAATCCTACTATGAAAAACTTGTTTTTAAAGAGTAAATATCCATTCTTCTATACTTAAGTAGAAATTTATAGGAATTAAACTTTCCTAACTTATTTTAAAAACAATCAATATAACTAGAAACCTTCATCATTCATACAAGTCTTCTGAAATAAACAGCAAATTAAAAATAATAAACTAGTAACAATATAGAACCTATTAACTTTCAAAGTGGACAAACACCCAAAGAAGATTGTTCCTCCGAACCGTCTCCTAAAAGCAGCCAAGATTAATTGCTTTAGGACCCTCGAACCTGTTCACTGAACCAATAGGACAAAGATACTGTGTAGAATCCTGTTCTATCCTCTCTATGTCTTAGCAATCACACTTGCAGTCAAAACTCATAGCAATTCACTCTATCTTTCCCTTCATCAAATTTCCTCTTGTGTGCCTAACTTTTCAGTTTCCAACAAATCCACAAGTTCTAATCTCTAGAATGTAGTGAGCCTCTTGCACATTTGATGGGTATATATATTTGTTGGGCCGAATTAATGTCGTTTTAATTCCATTGTAGTATTTGCCCATCCATTTAATTTGTCAATCCAAGGTTCATAGGCTTACGAAGCACATGCAAAGTATATGCAGGACTGAAGCGAAATTAAGCTAATGTAACCCCCCATGAAACTAAGACTAATCTAATCTAACCCCCCTTAAGCTGAAACACGCAATTGCTAATCTAATGCAGGAAGATGAAACACATGGCTGAAAGTAAATTGCATAAAATAAAGACAACATGAAGAAAAACAAGACAACACATGTGAGCTCACATTAACAATAAAACAATCTTAATTTACATCACAAGAATCAATCATAAATCATGAAAGCATCAAACCAAGATTATGAACAAAATCTAAGAATTCCCTTCTCCATATTACAAAGTCAATACTAACTTCTACAATCTACTATTCTCTAAGATAATCTAAGATCTAAGATATTCTAAGATAATCTAGGATTTAAGATTATTGAAATGAAGAGAGAGCACTCTCTTTTATACATGAAGGAAATAACCATCTCATAATGAGAGATCCACTATTCACTCAACCACTCAACTACTTTCCTATTATTACAAGATATGGTCCCTTCAAATCCTCCACATATCTCTCACCAATCCTCCACATGCCTCTCAACCAAATCTCCGTGATCTTCTCCTTGGAATATTCTTTGCATAACTATCTCCTTGAAATGGTGGAGGAGATATACATGAAGTCTTTTCTTTGAATTAATCCTTCACATATTTCTACACATTACAAAGCTCATCCATACTTTGAGATATTAGTGAAAAACATGTTAATTTTTTAATATTTAATCATAAATTCACTTATAATACTAGAAATAAATAAACTGGAAATGATAAGGTGAAACCCACATATTTGTATGGAAATGGTATGATAAAAGGTTTATGGGATGATGAAATGTGAGGAATAGCGGAAGATAAAGTGGATGAAAAAGTGGCATTTCTGAGTCCCAACATACTCCCCAACTGAACTTGTTGCATGTCCTCATGCAACCGTGTATGGATCTTCTCAAGAACTTTTGGCATCTAAACTTTGGCTTTGATTGATGATGTCTTTTTTAACAATGATTATTTCTAGGGTGTGAAATACATGAGTAACAATTGGCATTTCCTTATGGTTGGTTCTTGTGTGACAACCATGAATATAAAGAATGTTGGCTCTTGCGTTAACAACATTCATTTCATGATGTGAAATACATGAGTAATAGCTGACATTTTCCTTATGGTCGGTTCTTGTGTGGCAACCATGAATGTAAAGAATGTTAGTTCTTGTGTTAACAACATTCATTTCATCATCTATTTTCTAGCTGCATAATAATTTAACCATACACTCACTGAAAATGAGAAGCTATTAATGTGCATAGAAAGCATCATTATGCATAAGAAATCATTTTCTTTATCTTTATGAATCATGCCAATATGTATATCAATGTGTATGAAGCAAAGTGCAATAGAGGATTTGTCGAAAAAGAAATGCTCATGAATGGTAAATGAGATGAAAAATGGGTGATGGTGGTGAAAAGAATGGAATCATAGTAGTGAGTATGTATTGAATATAGTTCCCCCTCCCCAACTGATGTGGTTGCATGTCCTCATGCAACCTAGCATGGGCTGTGAAAGAAATGGTGAGGGAATTTTCCAAATTATTCATTGCTAGCATGTAAGGAATTGCACGATTAAAGTTTAGAAAACAACATACCCCCACTTACCCAAAAAGTAGATGAACAATGCAATAGGAATGTAGCTGATGCGGCTAGATTGTGGAATGTGTCACTGCTACTGCTGTTGTAACTGTTGGATCATGGGAAGTGAAGGAATCAGAACTGCTGCTGCTTAATCATGGAAAATATATCATGGCTACAGGATACAAATATAACTGTAAATGATGTTGCAGCTGTAATTACTGGAACTGCTGTAATGTGAAGTGGAGGAATCTGAACTGCTACTGATAAATAATGGAAAACATGTCACGGCTGCAGGATAAAAATGTAACTGTAAATGATGCTGCAGCTGTAACTGCTGGAACTGCTGTAATGTGAAGTGGAGGAATCTGAACTGTTGCCTATAAATAATGGAAAATGTGGAAGGCAGAAAGTGGAACTATGGTACACTCATAGATTTGAAGTCATGTTTCTGCAACTGCTGATGGATTCATGAGAAAGAATGTATAGTCTCCACCCGCTGCAAAACCTGATGGTACAATTCTAGTCATGCGAATAAATGTGTCAAGGTAGAGCATGAAGAGAAATCATTGGATTACTAGCCATTAATGAATGATGTTAACCAATGCGAGGCAACTCACCAGTGATGTCAATGAGTGCCATGGTACCCAAGTACATCTTGTGAAGTGTGAATAGATGTACTGATGTCGAGCCACTTGCAAGATCTAGTGATCAAGGGACATTGATGAATTCCCATGATTGTCAGCGAGAGAACTTGCCATTAAGGCATGTAAGCCTCCAGGTACTCAAAATGAACCCTAGTCTATATCCCAGATGCTGAGGTTGATGGTGCAAGACTTGTTGAAAGGTGGGCCTTAAGGAATCCCACATCAGTCAACGCGAGTTGGTATAAAAATATTGGTAGGACTATCAGTGAAAAGATCTCACAGTCAAGCAGTGGATATGGCAAGGCCATGTAGTCATGGAAAGGGAGCTGTTTTTTTTTTCAGAAGGAAAACTGGAAAGGAAAAAGAGGGAAAGATGAACTAAAAAATATAAAGGGATGTATGCAACTCAGAAATATAGGCATGTGTGAAGTCATGACAAATAATGCGATGGAAAGTTGACTTCAAGACATGCATGGTGAAGGTGCTCTGAAGGAGAAATATGGATACACAATCATGATGCAAATGAGTTTATGGATTATTTTTGTGTAACAACCAATGTTATGATGTTTATCAGAAAAATCATGAGTAACAACTCCTTAAGGCTGTCTATCAAAGCAAGTTTCTTAAAAAATTTGTGTTTCTTTGAAAAATCACTTCAGCAGTAAAATGTGACTGTCTTTGAAACTTGAAAAGAAACTTTAGAACAAAATCCTGCATGAAAACTTATTAGTGAATATGTATTGAATATAGTTCTCCCTCCCCAACTGGTCTCGTTGCATGTCCTCATGCAACCTAGCATAAAAATTGTGAGAATTTTGTAAAAGAAAACATATCATGCAGAAAGAATTACATAAGCTGCAAAGAAAATTACCTTATTCCCATGCTGGTTTCATCCGATCATAGTTGTAACAACCCAGCTAGTTGCGACAGCAACAGCTGCGACACACAGCGACGTGACAACTAGATGCAACAAGCCAACTACAACACCACATAGCTGTGACAGCCAGCTGCATAACAACTAGCTGCAACAAGCCTAGCTGCGACAGCTGGTTGCAACACATAAGAAACTTTCCGTGCTGTGAGAAAATTGGTTTATTGCACTTTTATTGATTTAAAAATAAAATATCCTAGAAACATTGCCAACAAGGCATGCTTTTAAAATTTTTGTGATTCATGACAAATCACTTCAACAACAAAATTGATGATCTTCGAACCTCAAAAATGATAGTACTAAACCTGCAATCAAACTTGTGAGATTATTGTAAAATGCACGAATTAGCACGAAGGCGAGCGAATTAAATTTCAAAAATAAAGTGCATTTTTTTCTTTGTCTTTGTGTGCTCTCAAAGTGACTTGAAGAAAACAAATTATTGTAGAGCGTA
>LPNX010641852.1:290157-312676 GCA_001517045.1 Pseudotsuga menziesii | reverse complement strand
TTTTTAATTTTTAATTTTATTTTCTTTTGCAAAATGTAAACCAAAAGAAATAATTTTTATAATTTTTATAATTTTTCTTTTTTTTGCTTTATTTTTACAACACACCAAAATAAAATAAAATAAAAATAATGGCAAAAACACTCAAAATTAAATTTACCCGATCATAGTTGTTATATATGTTATTTTTTTAATTTTTATTTTTATTTTCTTTTGCAAAATGTAAACCAAAAGAAATAATTTTTATAATTTTATATATTTTTCTTGTTTTTGCTTTATTTTTACAACACACCAAAATAAAATAAAATAAAAATAATGGCAAAAACACTCAAAATTAAATTTACCCGATCATAGTTGTAACAACCCAGACAGTTGCGATAGCAACGACTGTGACACACAGCGGCGACAACGAGCTGCAACAACCATCGGTAGCTGCCCCATATCGATTTGCTTCTCGCCTTCCTCCTTTTTGTGGTGTTAAGACTAGTCCAATTGCTTCTACGATTATAATATTTTCAATTGATCCTTAAGGGATTTGTTCAGCCCTTTTCTTTTCTTTGTTCAGCCATTTTTCTGAGCTTTGTTAAGCCTTTTCTTTATTCAGCCATTTTTCTGAGTTTTGTTCAGCCTTTTCTTTGTTCAGCCCTTTTTCTGAACTTTGTTCAGCCTTCATAGAACTATTTTCAGCCTTTATTGTCACACCAATGGAGTTTATTGTTTCAGCTGCTTGGAACCGACCGCAACAGTAAATCTCGAAAATGCCTTCCTGAAGAACTAGCTGTATATCACAAATCGTGGCTTTGTTTGGCTATTTCCTCATTTTTTAGGTAAAGGAGGGTGTTATGCACAAAACCCATGTCTTGGATTTTCAAAATTTTGTTCCATATTTCCGCAAATTGAGACGTGAGTCAAGGTGTTCTTATCTGGGATGCATTTTTTGTTAAGGCTGTAACAACCATTTGAAGGCAACTTGTTGTAGATTTTTTCAATTCCTTTCCATTTTAGATGGAGATGCAATACTCACCTAACTACCCATGTTTACAAAATTAATGATTTATTTTCTTGTTGAGTGTATTTATCTGTGATCTACAACGAGATGAACGCATCACCAATTGGTCAAGGTGCTTTCCAAGCTGTTCGAGAGAGCTAACTATTTCTTTATTTTATTTTGTTTTATGCAAATTTAATTCAAGGTAGAAAGACGAAGTTTATTAAGTTTTGGATTAAGGTGAGAGATGGAATTGCTACCACTCAACCATAAAATAACCAGACTCAGAAGACATACTTCAATTGTGACACAGGCTTAGCCATTGTTTTAGTTTAAAATTTTGAAAGAATGCACTCGCATCCCATATGAATTTGTAGGCCAATTTTATAAATTGAAATTTTTTTAGTAAATGGAGACAAATTACTTGCACCTTGAGGCATTAATTTTTTTCATTCTGTTTTAGCTACAGCTAAAACATGTTGGGTCGACGTAGACTACCTGACAGTGTTTTGGTAATAACTTATTTCTTTCACGCCCGATTTAAATGATTCCAAAGACAAAATAAAGTGGATTCATAGGGATACTTCCAGTAGAAATAGGTTTTAAAAATTCTATGATATGGTATGTCATATAATTTGAGTAACATCCTGCATCCTAATGTTGTTTGTGAGTTTCAGCTTAGACCAACTGTCACTATTTTGAGTACAACGTTTTCGTTAAAATATGGATTGATGTGATTCAAATTTGAGATGAAAATAGATTCATCTAGGTATATCCAATAGAAACATGTTTTGAATACAAGAATAATTGATAGGTCAAATATGCCAATGAACAGCTGAGAAAGCAGAGTTTTTAGAGTGCAGATTTAGGATAGGTAGTTAGTATTTTGGGCATATCTCCTTCATACGATATCGAAATTGAATTATTCAAATTGTGTTGTAAACTATATTGATAGGAGAGTATGCATTAGAAACATGTTTTTATAATTCATTCATTAGTTCTCCCAAAACGTGACTGTCCCAACTATGTTCTTGAGCTTCCTACTCCACCCCCAGTTAGTATTTTGACCATATTTTTTTCGTTTTAGAACCAAATTGAAGAATTCAAATTGAATTGGAAACTAAACTTAAAGGGCTACTTTGGATAGAAACAGGTTTTAAAACTAAGCCCTTATGGTCCCTAAAGATAGGACTGTCCTGACTATGTTTTAGCGATTTTTAACAAGCCAAAATGCCAAAAAAATGCAATAGATTTGCATTGTTTTAGCTTGGAGTTGCAGCTGCTTTTCAGCATTATAATTTTAGTGTTTCTTCAGCTTAAAAATGAAATTGCAGACTAGTTTTATTTTACAAATTGAATTTTTTTTTAGCAAATGGAGATAATGAATTGCAAAATAAAGATGAAATCAATTAAGCATGTTGCAAAACATTAATTATTCATTCCTAAAAATTTTAGAAAACATCCTACTTGTTTATCCTCGTGATCGCACAAACTACGGAGGAGAGCATACTTATTCTAAGTGAAATTAAAAACTGAAAATAAAATCCTACCTACTCTATGCTAATTGAGAACTAGAAAACTATTACGTGTAGTTAAATATCCACTGTAGCCATTCACGTAACAGCAATAAGAATATGTTCAGTGTTAATTTTGCAAATAGAATACGAGGATAAACCAAAATGTGTGGAATTAATTGTTGTAACTGTGAATTAACTATAAAAAAAGAAAAACTAAATTGTTCTAACCTCATACTCGATTGAAACCATCGTCCGATAGGGATTTCGTAGGTATAGTTTTCACTCTTCGGATCGTGCTACAACTCCTCATGGTCCTCCTTGATCTCTTTTTCACATGATTGTTCTCCATCAAATGTGTAGGATTCTCTGTATGCTAATTCTTCATCTATTTCTGGAGGAGTAATTAATCTCTCGGCTACTGTCAGGATCTCCTCTTCAAGAGAGGAGGAGATCCCTACTTTTGCAACGATCTGAGTGAGTTGTTCCAAGCTTAAACTCATTGTTAAATCATTTTGAAAAATGGATTCTTACAACACCCAAATCTAAATGAAAAATTTAAATAAACACTCTTGCTGAAACAAATTAAAAAAACACTATGTACAAGAAAAACAAATACTCTTCACAGTTGCGAGAAAACACACTCGTTGAAATTGAAATTCACACTTGCATAATTGAAACACTCTTTGCACAAATTGAAATTCACTCATTACAAAAATTAAAATTCACACTCTAGTGTACGCTTGCAGAAAAATAAAACTAAACTCCAATCCATCGTGCTTCTGTGGCAACGGCGCCAAAATGTTGGGTCAAATTAATGTCGTTTTAATTCCATTGTAGTATTTTCCCAGCCATTTAATTTGTCAATCCGAGGTTCGTAGGCTTATGAAGCACATATAAAGTATATGCAGGACTAAAGCGAAATTAAGCTAATCTAACCCCCCGTAAAACTAAGACTACTCTAATCTAACCCCCCTTAAGTTGAAACAAGCAATTGCTAATCTAATGTAGGAAGATGAAACACACGGTTGAAAGTAAATTGCATAAAATAAAGACAACATATGAAGATCAACAAGACAACACATGTGAGCTCACATTAACAATAAAGAAATCTTAATCTACATCACAAGAATCAATCATAAATCATGAAAGCATCAAACCAAGATTATGAACAAAATCTAAGAATTCCTTTCTCCATATTACAAAGTCAATACTAACTTCTACAATCTACTATTCTCTAAGGTAATCTAAGATCTAAGATATTCTAAGATAATCTAGGATTTAATATTATTGAAATGAAGAGAGAGAACTCTCTTTTATACATGAAGGAAATAACCATGTCATAATGAAAGATCCACTATTCACTCAACCACTCAACTACTTTCCTATTATTACAAGATATGATCTCTTCAAATCCTCCACATATCTCTCACCAATCCTCCACATGCCTTTCAACCAAATCTCCATGATCTTATCCTTGGAATATTCTTTGCATAACTATCTCCTTGAAATGGTGGAGGAGATATACGTGAAGTCTTTTCTTTGAATTAATCCTTCACATATTCCTACACATTACAAAGCTCACCCATACTTTGAGATATTTGTGAAAAGCATGTTAATTTTCTAATATTTAATCATAAATTCACTTATAATACTAAAAATAAATAAAGTGGAAATAATAAGGTGAAACCCACATATATGTATGGAAATGGTATGATAAAAGGTTTATGGGGCGATGAAATGTGAGGAATAGCGAAAGATAAAGTGGATGAAAAAGTGACATTTCTGTGTCCCAACAATATTCTTGCCTAGGTCTTTAGGTAAATTTTGTAATTAAATGAGACACTTGCTTAGTTCCTATTTTCTTGGGAACATGACCACAATTATAGGGAAGTTTCCTCCTGTAACAGATAGAAAGTGAATGTTGTTGCTACCATTTGTCATCTTTCCCTTCTACACCAGATCATTCCTCCTAGTGGGTCAGTGAACACTCTTCAATAGTCCTCTTTGGGTTTGTGTCTCTTCTTTTAATTATTTAATAATAAAATATTCAATTACAATGATCTTTAACCATGCTTGGTCAACAACATAAAACTTTACAATAACTTTTAAAGTAATGTATTTTCAAAAAATAAAATGTTTTTTAGTTCTAGGTGGGTTACAAACACCCCCTCTTAAGTTCAACATCACCCTTGATGTTTCTTAAGCATCATATGAGTATTCCTGGAACAAAATTGTATATGTGTCCTGCATATGACTCTACAATTCTTAGGTTGCTTCATCCAGACTAAGATGCTTCCATTGCACCTTTACTTGTCCAATGGTGCGATTCCGGAGAAAATTTTTTCACTTGTTGAGGATACAGTTCGATTCCATCTGAAATATCCTTCTTGTTCTACATGGATACCATTCCAATCGATTACCTGAGTAGCATCATGTGCATTTTCAATATAGAAATATGAAATACGTTATGTATTTTGAGATTAGTTGGAAAAGGTAACTGATAAGCCATTGGTCCAAATCTTAACAATATCTCAAATGGTCCACAATTCTTGGGTGCTAATTCAGCACAAATCCCCAACTTAAAGGATTTTTTTCTTCGTTTTACCTTGACAAAAACATGCTCACCTATTTGGAATTCTTTCTGAGTTCTTTTAAGGTCTGGATGACTCTTTTTTCTGTCTTGTACAATTTTTAGATTGCTTTGTACCTATTTCATTGTTAGTTCCATTTCTTTTAACAATCCAAGTCCTAAAATCAATCTGTCAACCGAATTACTCCATGAAATTAGAGTATTACATTTCCTATCATACAACATTTCAAAAGGACTAAGTTTAGCTGAAGCTTGATAATGATTGTTATAAGAAAACTCGACTAAGTCCAGATATTCTTCCCCTTTCTTTGAATGATCCCTACCATACATCCTTCACATATCTTCTAAAACTTTATTTAATCTTTATGTTTGTCCGTTCATTTGTGAATGCTAAGCGGTACTAAAATTTAATTCAGTATCCAATCCTTTGAACAATGATTTCCATAAATTACTAGTAAACTTAGGATCCCTATCAAAAATTATCCTTTTAGGAATTCCATGCAAACGAAAAATTTCCTTCATAAAAATAGCAGCAATATTAATAGCCTTATAAGTAGTTTTAACAAGTATAAAATGATTTGCTTTTCTAAGTTTGTCTACCACTACCATCACATAATCATTTTGATTTTGATTTTTAGGTAGTCCTGTTATGAAATCAAGGCTGATAATTTCCCATTTTCAATTTGGGATTGGTAATGGTTACAAAAGACCTGCTTGGTTTCAATGCTCAGCTTTAACCTACTAGCATTCTATACACCTAGCTATATATTCAACCAGTTCATTTTTCATATTGGGCTAGAAATAATCTTTCTTAGCATTATTATCATCTTTTGGTAACTAGGATGTCTTGAGTAAGGAATCTTATGTACTTAATTTAGAATTAGCAATTTAATTTATGGTACATTAGGTACATATAATCTATTTTTATACAACATTAAACCCTTTTCATTCAAACTATTTTTTTTTTAATATTTTCATATTCGTTTTATGTAACTTTTTCTCTTAAATTTTGATCATCTTTATCCATTTTTATTCCATCTTCAAACTTGTCATCCAATTCTATTTTATAGCTGCTAACAGCAGCTAATAAACTTCAAATTTTCATTTCTGCTTAAGGCATCAACCACCTTATTCTCTTTTAATTTTATATGTTTGATCTCAAAATCTCATTCGCTAAGGAATGCTAACCATCTTTCTTTCCTAGCATTCAGCTTTTGTTGATCAAACAAGTATTTTAAACTTATGTTGTCAGACATTAATAAAAATATTTTACCTATTAGATAACCGCGCTACATTTTCTAGGAATGTATTATGGCAGCCAACTCTAAATAATAGGTAGCATAATTATTTTCATGTGTTTTTAACTTTCTTGACTCATATGCTATTACATGACCTTCTTTCGTTAACACTCTACCTAGACCATCATTGCATGCATCGATGCATACAACAAAATCCTTATTTGCATCTGTTATTTTTAAGATAGGTGCAGTGCTTAATAATTCTTTTAAATTTTAAATATTTCTTCACATTTTAAATCCCATACAAATCTTTTTCCCTTTTTCTGTAATGATGTTATGGGATTCGCAATCTTCGAGAATCCTTCTATGAATTTTCGATAATAACCTGTAATTCTCATGAACGATCGTACATCTGACACATCCTTAGGAACCAGCCATTACATTAATGATCTTATCTTATTAGGATCCATTGATATCCCTTCCTTGGATATCACATGGAATATATACTATTTTTTATCCTGAAAGAACTCCCATTTACTGAAATTAGCGTACAATTTGTGTTCTCTTAGAGCTTGTAATATTATATGTAGATGTTCATCATGTTATTCTTTTGTTTTTGAAAAAATTAGTATGACACCTATGAAGATAACTATGAATTATCTAAACACTTACTTCAGACACTATTCATTAAACACATAAAATATGTTGGAGCATACGTTAGCCCAAATGGCATATAACTACAAACTCATAATTCTCGTAACAGGTTCTGAATGCATTTTTAAACATATCCTTCATTTTTAATTCTGACTTAATGACATCCATATCTCAAGTCTATTTTTGAGAATATCGTTGCTCCGTGTAACTGATAGAAAAGATCATCTATGCGGGGAAATGGATATCTATTTTTAATTGTCATCTTGTTTAACTCATGGTAATATATACATAGACGTAACATATCGTCTTTCTTTTTAACAAATAAGACAGGTGCTCCCAAAGGGGATACACTTGGTCTTATGTAATTTTTATCTATTAACTCCTGTAGTTGAAGTTTTAATTCATTAAGTTATGGGATATTCATCTGGTAAGGAGCCCTTTAATTGGGTACACCTCCAAATACTAATTCAATAGTAAAATCCAATTCTCTTTTAGGAGGCAATCCTGCAATTTCTTCCAGGAATACATCTGAAAATTCTTTTAAAATTGGTATATCATCAAATTTTAATTTAGCTTCTTTATTCATGTGTTCATCATTCATTGCATGTATAGAAAATATTTACAACCTTTATGTACATACTTTTTCATTTGTAAATCTGAAATATGTCTAACAGAAACTTTTATAGGTATTCCTTTTATTGTAACTGTTTCTCCTATTTCATTTAAGTATGTAAATGTTTTCTCAAAACAATTTAAAACTACTATGTGTTTTTCCATCCATTCCATACCTATTAAAATAATAGATGATCATAAAGGTAGTACATTCAATTTCACTTGATTTTTGAATTGACTCATAAAAATTTCACAATATTCAACATAGGTAACTACCTTTCTTTTGGTTCCTGTAGATGATTGAACTACCCAAGATTTTTCAAACTTTTTCAAATGTAAGTTACAACTTTCTTCTATACTAGGTGACACATAACTTAAACTAGCACTTGTGTCTATCAAAATAGAAATGGATTTTTTATGTATCATACCTTCCATTTCCACCATATATTTTTGGTGATTAGCTTGTCGATTTTCCAAGGCTGCATTAATCCTTGGGCATATCGTTCGCTACATCACCAACAATTGCTTCTTCCTGAATTGTATGCACATTTTTGAATTTCCTCTTTCTATTTGGACAATACATCGCATAATGAGGCCCCTCACATTCCCAAAATTTTACAGGGTCTCTTTGTTCATTATTTTTACCATAGTTATTCGATATGTCTTTGTTCTTTGCTATAAAATTTTGATGTGTTTTACTTTTAAAGTCTATTCCTTGGTAAGTTTTCTTAGAATAGTTTTAGGAATTATTTCCAAAATTTATGTTGGACTTAAATCCTTTTCTCCTTTGTTCAAAATTATTTGTTCTTTCACCCTTTCAGTTAGGTACACCTTCTCTTTTATTTTTGCTTTGTTCATAATAGAAATTAGCTTTCCTTATTTCTTCCTCAAGGGTTTTTGGATTGTCGTATTCAATTATATCCTTGAAGCTAAGAGGTAAACAACTCAGAAACCTCTGTATCTTAGGATTTTTATCGATAATATAAGCTACGTATCGTAATAAACTTAAAAATTTACTACTTAGTTCCTTCATAGACATTGAACCTAGCTTAAGATCGTAAAATTCCTTATCCCTTTCTTTGTAATGCTGTTCAGACAAAAAATTTATTTTAAAGTATTTCTTAAAAGTCCTTCAAGTTACATACTTTTCTTTAATGTTTTTCACTCTTTTTATATCCTTCCACCATATATCATCTTTTCTAGTTAAGTTATAAATATCCATTCAAGCTTTCATCCTGTCTGAGTAATTATAGATTTGAAAATATTTTTTCATATCTGATTAGCATGCCTCGACTTATTCTCATTTTCCCACTTCATTATTAAACATAGAGGGTTTTATCATCTTGAACTCTCCTGAAATTTCTTCATAAGGTTTATATTTTCTTTTTTTAGGACTATTGTTGCTATCGCTACTTTCACTGGAATATTTATGTTTCTCTTCGTGTGACCTAACATTAATTCCTGAAGAGGGATTACTTTCATTATCAAAGAATTTTAACATTTTAGCTTTACATTTGTAGGATATAGTTCTAGATTTATATTCATGTTCTTTTCTTTTATCCTTTCCTTCATTATGTAATTTATTCAGCAATATTTGATGTAATTCTTCCCGTGCTCTTAGGATTCTTTCATTACCTTCCTTAACATTCTGTAATTCAGTTTTTAAGTGTTTTACAGTTTGGATTAATTCAAATGGTTGATTATTTAATTCCATGCATATAATACTTGGATTATTATGATGTAATCCATCCTCAACAAATGCCTCTACTCCTTCCATTTCCTCTAAAATATTTATTTATATTTCTGTACAGAAACAATTTTTAAACATAGTTAATATTTTTGTATTGAACATGCGAGTTGAGCCAACTTCAAGCCTATTGTTTGAAAACTCCCTCTAATACCACATGTAACAACTCCATAGAATCCATAGTAATTAAAAAAAATTATAAACTTTAACTTTAACAAATCGAAAACTATTTTCTCCATATATGTCACTATACTAGAATATTGCTTCTAAGTCTTGAGATAATATACTTAGTTTTACTGTTGATATGTTACGCCTACCTTGTCATAAGTTACAACTATGTGTTTGTTTTATTACTATAAGATGGATTCTCCATGTTTTTATATCTTATACCTTCTGCCTACTAACCCTACTTAAAAACTAGGGTTGCGTGGTAAATAGGTTTTAGTTAGCTTGTAAAAGCTAAACATTTTAATCAAATGTTTTTATGCAGGTATTTTGGATGAAAGGTTAGCTCACTAATACATAATAGCAAATTTGCAACAGTTTTTCATTGCTATTTCCATGTTTCATCGTCTCAATTGCGAAAATAATGGTCGTGATGTTTCGTGGCACTTATTTCGTCAATATAACGATGAACTTTATAAGCCATCAATATAGAGATGAAAACTGGCTGCCACGTGTCTTCTATACGGTGGCCTTGAAATTGATTTTTTTAATTCATTTTCTACATTTCGTCACTATATTGACAAAGTTGCCATCCCTATAATGACAAAAATATGGCCAAAAAATGTTAGGAAAAAAATTGTTTCCACAAAAAAACTGTGGAACACTTTTGACAAGCATTTGTCTCTCTATCGACGAATTCTGGAATTTGAACAGAAATTTCTTCCACGCAAAACTGTGGAAAACCAATCTCTATCGATGAAATCTGCAAGTTGAACGATAATTTTTCCAAGAAACTTCATCGCTATAGCAACGTAATTCGTGGAAAGCCACCCGCAGTTTCAACGGGTTTTCAATACTTGCGACGAAAGTTCGTTGATTTTGCGACGAAACCTGCAGGTTTCAAAAAAAAATTTAAAAAAACCGTGGAAAGGCACCTTCCTTTCAACCATTTTGTATATTCATTAAGTGCTTGTGAAAAAATACATACTATATTTTAAAGTCAAAGAAATGGATAAAATATAACACAGGAAAGGTGATTTATAGAAAAAAATATATCAAGAAAGTAAGATATGGGAAAAAACATATTGAAGTAAAAGGGAAAAAAATAAATGGGAAGTTCAGGGGGGAGGTCAAAAAGTGTTAACTGACTCTAAAAAATAAGGCATAATGATTTAAAAAGTGCCCAAAAGTACCCAAAGTGGCCCTAAGCACCCTAATTATTGCCTCAAAAATTGTTTTCCCATTAGGATGCACAAATTCATAATAATTGGCTAAAAAAACATAATTAGAGGCTAAAGTGGAACCTCATAGAGCAGATTCTATGACAAGGTAGGAGGGTACATCTATAAAAATTTCATCGATAAAATATGTTGTAAGCATCACATGGATCGTATAAACATTAATTAAATGATATTCTAGGCACCATTGAGATCTGATTTCTATGATAAGGTAGGGGGCACATCTATAAAAAATACCATCGATAAAATACATAGGCACCACTGGGCTCAAATCAACTTATTTTGATCCAAAATTAGGTTAATCCCACTGGGGCTTAAAGATCCCACAAGGGCTTGGAAGGATTCCCACAAAGCTTGGAAGAATCCCGCAGAGGCCTATATATACCTATAGAAGATTAAAGAATCCCACAAGTCAAAAATAAAGGAATCCCATGTTCTGAAGATGAAGGGATCCCAAGCTTTGAAGACTGAGGAAGCCTGCAGGTGTAAATGAAGCCAGAGAAGATCAAGCCTGCAATTTCTGGAAGAGATGAAAATGAAAAAATGATCCTTCTTATGCAACCACCTCAATCATGGCCAAAATTGGTCAAAGTTAGTACCAAATATGCCCGAAAGAAGAAAAAAAAAGTCCCTTGAACACATGATAGGAAAGATACATATTAATCAACAAAAAATTGACAACTTATTTCTATTCTTTCACTATGCATGATCTCATATAACAAAAATTCATCATAGATCAGCTTTTGGCATTGATCAGAAGCAGGTTGCACAATTGAGCATACAATTTGTAGTTTAGAAACCATATCATAATTACCTTGGAGACACTCCTCGTGAAATATCATCACTCGCTCTACTACATGTGAAGAGCTACTAGTGATAATTCATCATACTATAAGAAACATAAGGTGCATTGAATTTATCTTTTTTCAAAAATACATAAATAATAATAAAATAACTCAATCCCCAGGGAAAAAGAGTAGTTGTTCACCTAGAAAATCGGTGTAGGATCTTTGTAGTGCCAACTGGTGATAAGTTGTTTTGATGTTGCTCATTAGTGGAAGAGGTGAATATGAAAAGTTGATCCTTATTATGCAACCACCTCAAGCATGGCCAAAACTGGTCAAGTTAGTATCAAATATGCCCATAGGATAAAAACAGTTCCCTAAGCACATGATGGGAAAGAGACATGTTAGTCAACAAAAAATTGACAACTTATTTCTATTCTATTACTAGGAATGATCTCATGTAGCAAAAAAATCACCATAAATTACCTTTTTGGCACTGAGAAGTAGGTTGCACAGTTGAGCATGCAATTTGTAGTTTAGAAACCATATCGTAATTTCCTTGGAGAGACTCCTCATGTAATAACATCACTTTATCTGCTACCTTTAAAGATCTAGACATATGAATTTATGGTCCACATATGTGCCATGCAACAACTTAAAGTTTATTATCACAGTAATCAGAACATGTAAAATAGTGCAACCAATAACTAGTGTTAATGATTTAAAGTGCCATTTAGCATATGATTTCCAGATCTGTGTATCTGATAGCATAGATATAAAATACTAACTTAATGAAAATTTAGTGCCAAGCTAACCATACAGTTATTATCATTCACTCGATCTTGTATGTAAGCTCTGAAATATAAAATCATAAAGTCCCTTACCATCACCCAACTCTCAATAGAAATAATTAGTACTAAGAAAATCCAAAACAATACTCAGTAAAATAATGTCAGAATTATATCACTGTGCATTTAGAGATGTAAGGTTTTAGATCATAGTAAAAAATCAGACTTACATTTACACATAAAACTAATGTGAATAGGGAAGAAAACTAATCAAATCAATAAGATATATTTTACAAAATACACCACCATCTAAATAGTTTGAAATACTAACTTCTTTTCTGTTTTGAGTGTGCAGGGAGGAAGCTAGGGCATACGAGGTCTGCAATAAATAT
This sequence comes from Pseudotsuga menziesii, assembly GCA_001517045.1. Lineage (NCBI taxonomy): Eukaryota > Viridiplantae > Streptophyta > Pinopsida > Pinales > Pinaceae > Pseudotsuga > Pseudotsuga menziesii. The sequence goes on along the minus strand of LPNX010641852.1, from coordinate 299,965 downwards.
TACAGACTTGTGTTTGATAAAGGAAAGGGCTCGAATTGTGGAAGCAGTAGGTCTGCGTTTTTAGGATTTTACACATAAATTCTTTTTCTAGGGATTTCTTTTTTGATAGAATAAAAGTTACAAAAACACATTAAAATTAAGTCTAAAACCTAAGAGAAAAAAAAAACTAAGAATAATATTTACAAGTATAAAAACTTAGAAAATTTAGTTTTGAAAGATAGATGAACAATTAGGGTTTGAAAAATTAAAATTTCTTAACCTAGGGTTTCATCATGCCAAATTATAGGAAGAAGAGATGAAAAAAGCCTAATTTCTTCTATGTGATATTTCTTCTATTTTTATACGTTACTAAGAAGCATTTTTATTTTATGTAGAAGGTTGTATCCTAGTTTGGATGATAGTATAAAAGTAGTTATTTACTACTAGTTGTATCTCATGTATATTAATAGAATGAAATAGAATTTAAGAATAAAGACAAACACATTAAGGATAAAGAACACGTCAAAACACTTACCTTATCATTATCCTTTCGCCGGATCCATTTTCCCATACAACTTGATTAGAGTTGTCCACGAGATGCATTTCCATCACCAACACCTACATAAATCATCAAAGACAAATTTTTTATATGAGTAAATAATATATAAGCAAATAAACAGTCATTTAAATCCTACTGCAAAGTCCTGTAGAAATCAATGAACAGTGAAATGTTAAATGTATTAACAATTTTTTAAGAAACAGACATGCATTCAAAAATTTACAACCATCTTTAATACATAGTAATAAAAGAGTATTTATACCTTATTGATATCCTCTCTATTTTGAGAACAGTTTTATATTCTCTATTGAATAGGGCCAACCATGTGAAGGTGGAAGCTCATATGGCTCCTCTCCTCCCCCCCCTCACATTGCTCTCAATACCCCATACCCAATAAATGATGTTGTTTACATAGAAAATGTATAAACATTCATGCATAACTAGGCTAGTCATCAAAACATATAAACATAAAAACATTGAAGCATAATGAGGTAATTCATATAAACAATGTTTTAGACTAACAAAATCGATATACATCCAAATGCAAGTCATGAATTTATACATCTACTTTTTCATTGATTTCTATTTTTTTGCATTGTAATAACTGACAATAATTGGGATATTATCATCATCATTTGGTGCAATATCTACAAAGTCATGTCCTGCTAGGGTTTTGTGTTTCCATGCACTCATGTATCATACATCCTGTATGTCATTGAGTAGGGCGTGGAGGAAGTTTTGAAGGGGAGTGAAATGCAACAATGAAAATGGGCATATCGATATGTTGAAATATTATTGAAATTAATCAGGTCATAATTTTGATTAAAATTACAATATTGCTCTTTACCTGTCTGTGTAGTTGTCATAGCTGGTGTGTTAATTGTTTCTCTACTTCCTAATTCCTCTTGCGGTTCACCTTCCTCAGCTTCACGGTATTCCATTGAAAGAAGAAAATTTATAAGTATACGTCAAGAAATAAATCTGTAATCATAGTAGATATTTCTATTACCAAAGAACACATACCAGAATGGCCACTCTACTCCCCACTATCATGGGACATGCACACCCCAACATCAGCTGGTACGTGCCGAGTACCGCTGAATTCACAGCTGCGGTTGCACTGTTTCTTACAAGAAAACATAAATATTTAGTTATGGGTATATAATCAAAACTGAATAGAATTTAATAGTATGCTGCAATGATGTCCTTAATCATTTTATTCACCTGCATCTACGTCATTGGGGATATTGGAGTCTGCCCCAATATTTTTCGATATTCAATGACACTTTTAAAATCATACTTGAAACCAAGCTTTAGGTATTCCTCGGTGGTAGCATCTTGAAATGTATCTCTCTGCAATGCATAACACATATAAAATTTTGAGTATCAAAAACAGATATTTGTTCGCTACTTTTAAATAAATATTCCCCACAGTTAATCATTTAATTCTTACAATCCGAGCTCTTAGTTTTCTATAGTCACCCTGGCCCAATCTATGTTGCTCGTGCTTTTCCACTCTAGCCTTGGTTGCTTTGGAGGTGTCTGGTAGCCTATAAATGAAAATTTTGAAAAATGTTAGATATCAGAATTCTTGCTTAAAACAAAAAAGAAAATAATAAATGAGCCTATTTCACTAAAAAGATGATATGCGTTGTACCTTTCTTTTCCATGCCATGGTTGTTTTCTTTGTCTATTTAGCAAGTTCTCCTTTGTATCCTCTATGAGTTCCTTCCATTCTTTCTCCGGAACCATGGGAGGGCACTCATGCTTGAGGTCAATTTGTAATTTATCCCCATATTGGGCCCTGGTATATTTTTAAATTCTCGCCAGCTAACTTTGCAACCACTTTCTTGTTGAATGTATTGCTAAATAAGTTTACCATGTGGTCTATCAATACATATCTTTTTGCACTATCTTGGCTATTCCACCATGTGCGAATGGTGGGGCCAAATAGGTCCAATGCTTTGTCATTCAAATTCTTGTAGGAAACATTGTTTCCTGCAGAAACGTGTAATCCATTAATTTATAATAATTTCAGTGTATGCCCATTTCAATTTCACGATTAAAATGAATAAATTAATTAATAAACACCCACAATATTTTGAATCTTGATCGAAACAAAAGTGTCATCCACCAGAAAGGTGAGATCTAGTGATCCGGTGCTTATAACTCGTGCTGCTCCAGGAAACATTTCCTGGTCATCTACAGTAGGTTCATCTCCAGAGTCATGTGGATTCCTAGGCTCCATCTCATCATGCTCCAACATGTCATGCTAATCAAAATTGGTGCCCTCATCAATGGATTCGAGGCCAACTGAAGGAGTGTAAAAAATACTCATTGGTACATTTCTTTGTCAGCATTGTTGCTGCATTGGAGCATCATTGCTACCTATACCTATCTTAACAATTTATCTAGTCACGGGTTGTAAAAACTCCTACAAACAAAAAAATTTACTTTATCAAATCAATTGGAAAAATAAAAAACATAATATAAGATATGAAATCATGTCATAGCTTAAAAAAATATGTGAAGATGCCGCTTACCGCATAAGATTTTATTTGTTCTTTCATCTCTTCAATCCTTTCCCTAATCTCATGTGTCATGGGCCTTATGCAAGCCAAGGAAATCATTTCTATGTTTTCCTTTTTCAGGGCCTCCTTTATAGTATCCATAGGGTATATGGAATAGTCAATTTCATCCTCAAGCTCCTCACCACCAAGATCAAGTGCACTAGACTAAATTCATCAAACAATAAAATTAAGCAAAATAATTTTAACATCTTTTAAACATTGTTATTGTAATGAAATTTAGTTACTATTAAGAACTAACACTTACCTGATGCGGTGTTGTGGCCGGTGACTTCCCACGATCACCCCGTACTAATCTACTTGTAGTGGGTGATTGTCCATGGTCACCTTGGATCGTGGAAGCAGCAGGTGCCTTTCCACGGTCCCCACCCTGACACGATAAATCAATCAATAATTCACCATAAGCATAGAAAAATTCAAATGTTAACAGTGGAAATCAAATGCTAGCAGAAAAAATTGAAACATTTAGCTATTATATTTAACACTTACCTAACGAGGCACAGAGTGTGACCTTCCACGATCACCCTAGACCATGGAGGCAGTAGGTTCCTTTCCACCGACGCCACCCTGACACAATAAATCAATAATAAATGTTATAAAAATAATTGTAACATAATAAAAAATGAGATATTGCAATAATATTTATTTTGACCTCAGAAGTAGAGGACACGCGTTCTATTCCATGACGAACATGGGAAGACCCCTGCCACAGTGTAATAAGCATGTTGTCACATGGAAATATTTTGGAGTTGGAGTTTCTAGTTATTGTAGTCATATTTAGTTACTATATTTAGTTGAGTCAATAATTGTAACATCAACAAAAATGATATATTGCAATAATATTTACTTTTACCTCTGATGGAGAAGATACATGTTCTGCTCCATGGCGATCAGCAGACCCCTACCACAGTGTAATATGCATGTTATCATATGGAAATATTCACAATAAGAACAAAAAAAGAGAATGGTAACAGTGGAAATTGAATGTTAACATAAAAATTATCAACATTTAGTTATTATATTTAACACTTACCTAATGGGGCACAGAGTGTGACCTTCCACAGTCACCTTAGACCATGGAAGTAGAGGACATGCGTTCTGTTCCATGACGACCATGGGCAGACCCCTGCCACAGTGTAATAATCATGTTGTCACATGGAAATCTTCTGGGGTTGGAGTTTCTAGTTATTGTAGTAATATTTAGTTACTATATTTAGGTTAGTCAATAGTTGTAACATAAACAAAAATGAGATACTGCAATAATATTTACTTTTACCTCCTAAGGAGGATATACATGTTCTGCTCCATTGGGATAAGCAGACCCCTTCCACAATGTAATAAGCATGTTATCATATGGAAATATTCACAATAAGCACGACAAAAGTGAATGGTAACAGTGAAAATCGAATGTTAACTGAAAAAATCGAAACATTTTGTTATTGACGTCATATTTATTTACTATATTTAACATTTACCTCACGAGGCATAGATTGTGACCTTCCACGGTCACCCTGGACCGTGGAAGGAGCATGTGGCTTTCCACTGCTACAACTCTGACAAAATAAATCAATCAATAAAATTTGAGTCAGTAATTGTAACATAAAAAAATGAGATAAGCATAACATTGTAATAATCATGTTATCACATGGAAATATTCATAATATGCATGAAAAAAGTGAATGTCAATGGTGGAAATCGAATGTTAAAATAAAAAATCGAAACATTTAGTTATTGTAGTCATGTTTAGTTACTATATTTAGCATTTACCTGATGAGGCATAACGTGTGACCTTCCATGGTTACCCTAGACCATGGAAGCCACATCTATTCAATTTAAGTTGTAATCAATCAACAACTCTTCACTTGGAAGTATTGTTTTTGTTGCACATACAAATATACGATGTTCTTCGCATCCCTCAAATTCACAATTTGGTTGCTTAGTTGCTTTCACTGGTTGTGTACTATTTATAAATCCAGCAACATTTCTGGATGCTCTTGGTCTCCCATCAATATACATAGTCGCCCCTTTGTTTTTATTGTGTTCTGCTAGTTGCATATAATTTGCGGCAACTCCGTATCTCCTCATACTTTGAGTATATTGGACCAAGATCAACCAGTTATTGTATCTGTATAATGGTCTGACATACTCCATTAATTTAGTTATAGTGTCATAGCCAACCTTTATTCCATCAATGGAAAATAGCCCCAATCCATGTAAGGATGAAGGAGCAATTTGATACATCCTCCCATTGATGAAGAAATCTGTGTCCACTTGAGGTAGCTTATTAGGTACCCATCGTTGCACTAGTTTTCTATACCTCAAGGGAAACTCAATTTCACTTATGCTCTTAGCATCATAATTACATGACCCTCCATTGGAAATAAAATATTTCATGCTTCTACGAAATATTTACTTACCTTTTTAGATCTAGTTGATATAGAACCGGTAGATCTAGTACAACACGTATCACTTTCAACCTCTCCGAGTATATCTTCACCATCACTTGAGGAAGATAGATCTGATAGATACCTATTTGGTGGTACCTACACTCGATAAAACAAGAATATAAGCTACCAAGTAGATATAATTTAGTGTGCAAATATATTTACTTGTAATGTTTTAATATCAAAAGTTTTTTCTTCCCAAAAACTTTGTACCAAAAGCTATTTTTCTCTCAAAGGTGTAATTTCTTTTAGATTTATTTATATTTGATATATTTTTAAGTATAAGACACTATTTGATTTTCTTTGGAATTTGTTCACAACACGGATATAGAAATGTGTTTCTTGGGACACTTGACTAGTTAATGCATGCAAAGAGGTATGGGGTTCCCCCTCATATAGATCATGTTGGGGATTCAATTTGGAATGGGTAGTGGTCATATTGCTTCATTCATGGATTTCCCACCGAAACTCGGTGACGTTAGTCTAACACTCCCTCTTCCATAGTGGTTTGATATGCAAGTTTCCTTGTGCAAGGTACTCGTTCTCTAACTATGTGCCTAATTTTTTTTAAATAGGATAACATTGTGAAATGTCCAAAATTTAGACCAATTATAGGTAGTTTTGAGTGGTTTTGCACATGGACGTGGATAGGGTGATGTTGGATCCAGAATCTTCTTATCATAACCATGAATCGTTTTACACTACCCAAGACTATTTTCTTACCATTGCTACAGTGTTTTGCAATAGGGAAATCCAAAATTTGTTTGGTTGTGATGGTATGGTTCAGGCCCATTCTCTATCAAACAAGCAATGGATGGGTTCAAGGCTCAAACTTGATAGGAAAAATGCATGTCATGGGTCATTTTTCACCTCAAATACGGCCTATATTTCATATAAATCCTTAGAAAATATGAAGTAAACAGTCAAAACCATAGTAGCAATATTCAAGTATGGATTCGAATACGATTTGAATACAATTCAGATATAATACGAAAAAATTACGTAACAAAAAAATCAATTACGACTAAAAAATGGAAATAGGCATCTTATAAATACAAAAACATGAAATTTTAATTTAAAAAAAATAAGATTATACGATCATCATTCCAAAGTGTAACATGTCATTCATTATTCATTAGGAACGAACACAAGTAGTAACTAAGCATTGATTTCTTGTGACAAAGTATGAGACCTACAACTATCCTTTGTTTATAGTTTCAACCTCAAATCCAAGGGAAACAACAGGAAAAGGTATAGTATATGGAAAAGAATCTCTAGTTTCGATCCAAGATAAGCAAGGGCTCATTGGACCCCATAAAAAGGTTGTGTTATTCAAACCCTTATCACTTCATTGGGAGAGTTGCAATAATGATGACCTAGCAATATCTAAGGCTTTAGAAACAACTAAGTTACATATTCAGGTTGAGATGATGATGGGAAACCTCTCATCTCCATCCTCTTGGGAATCATTGTTGGAAATATGGTAGATGAATGTGTTGGCATTGATATCAATATATGAATGGAGAATTGGTGACATTTGGTGAACTGATGATTGTGGACAGACATATCCTAGATATTTTCATTAATGACAAAAGAACTATTGATGGGCATAGGCATGTATGATAAACTTGGAAAAAGACTAAGTGGTGAAAAATTGTCCTAAAGCAGTAAGATTATGAAAATGCCCACCATATTTCATAAGAAGGAGAAAATTCCTTCCATGGCCTATCATCCCATATTTGGTTGAAGTATCTATCCAACCATGGCACTAGTTATCAGAACAACTCTTTGAGGAAGAAGATAAAAGCCTCCTAAAAGAAGTTCTTTTTGGTCAAATTAGACAAGTTTCTCTAGGAGAATGCCTGCCATAATTTTTGTGCTGAAAGAAATTCCCACACCATATGGGAATCCTGTAGGTGGCTGTGTTGTCTACCTAACCATGTTCTTACTTTGACCTTAAAGTACATGAGGCAGAAATTATGGATCTTCCAAAATAGGTTCTTAAGCAGCTTTTACATCATACTTTAGTGAAATTCTCGGCGAGGAGAGAGAAATTAGTTCCATAGGATTAAACTGGTCTTAATGGATTCATCTGGTTGTCCTCCATCCATTGGATGTCTTACACTCCAATTTTGATGAAAATTTGAAATCACCTTTGAGACCTAGGGTTTAAAGAAATTGACTAAGTGTCAAATCACAAGGTTGAAGAGGCATTTGAAAATGCCCGCCAAAGCCTGTCTGAGTGATGATAAATTCATCAGAAGGTATAGGCATGTTCTTTAATGAAATGGCTATCCATCCATGTTCTTAGTTTTTATTATGATGATCACATGAGAAAAATATCTGCCTTCCAAAAGAGGTAAAAACTTTAGCTTCCATATCCGAAAATATGAAAAATTGACAAAGTGTTGAAAATAGGAGGTTGAGAGCCCACTTGGAAATGCATGCCAGAGTCAGCTCTTTAATTGATAAATTCATCAGATGTTATGGGTCCATTCTTTGATGATTTGGGAATCCACTCATGATCTTAGTTTCCCTTTGGGTGTTGACACATGTGAGATATGAGTCTGTCGAAATGCCTCTTGGTACAGCAATGATTTGGATCTGACAAAATTGACTAAGTGTTGAATTGAGCAGTTTGAAAGACCATTTTAAAGTGACTTCAAGAGACTATGTATTTGTCAATAATGTTTTAAGGTGACATGGCCTTGTTCCTAGTTGAGGTGGATACCTAGCCATACATTTGTTTAAATATGGTCAAGATGTGAAAAATATAAGTCTACCAAAAGTTTGAAAAGTATGCCTATACAGGAAATTAATAAACATAAATTTATAAATGGAACTCTGCATATGTTGAGAAGGATTTAAGGATAGTATTTTGGAAAATATGATGTGATCAAAATTACACGGCATATATTTAAGGAATAAATCCTCGCAAAGGGTTTAATGAAGACACACACATGCTACAATATTCTTGATAACCTTCAGACTCTTTAAGATATGCCAAACAGAGGCAACCACACTAACTACCATGGTATATGCAAAACAGAGGAAAAATGATACAAGTGTCGCTGAAAAATAATACTTGTATCAAATGTGTCTTTAAAGAAGAAAGAGGTATGAGGGTCAATTTACTAGATTCAATTCAAATTATAGCCCACGAGTCTTAGGGAACTATACATTTTTCCAAAATCCAAACCAGTAAATGGGAAAAGCTTGCAAAATGTGTTGTAATTCAGGTAAAAGTGAGCATAAAAATAAAATAAAATGCTTCTTTAAAGGACAAATAGGTCTTAGGTTGAATTGTACCCAATCATTATAATTGTAGTTCCTATGGCACTCTGCAAAATTTTTTAGACCCATAATAGAAAAAAATCACAAAATCTTGAAAAGTGTGCCATAATCCATGTAAAACTGACTATCAAAGCAAAATTAAATGTGTCTTTAAAGGAGAAATAGGTCGCATGTTCAAGTTTCGACAAAATCAGTTCAAATTATAGCTCATAGAGGACTCTGTTCTAGACCATTAAATAAAATAAGATTACACAAGCTTGCACTTTATAAAATGTTTCAGACATATAATAGAATAAAATAACAAAATCTTGTAATTTGTTCCATAATCAAGGTAAAAATTATTATTAAACCAAAATTAAATACTTAGAAGAAACACGTCTCAGTTTCAAAGTTTCGATAGAATTGGTTGAACCAGTTCATATTATAGCTCCTACAAGACTCGACGCATTGTTCCAGACCATTAAATAGAATAAAATTGCAAAAGCTTGCAAATTGTGCCATAATTCATAAAATTATACAATAGCATGATTGGATTGCAGTGCTCAACCCATATGTCTTTTACCCGAATTTAAGGAGGAGCTTCAGATGCTCCAATAATAGAAAACCCTTACTAGATCCATCGATAATAGAAGCAATGGTAGCATAGGAGAAAAAATTATAATTTCAGTATGACTCTACCGAATCCGTATTGGTTCAGAAATTTGATGTATTTTTCCCAAATTCCTACACTGCTAGGGTTAATGGGCTTACATAATTCATTGGGCCCTTTGTTATCCTCTAGACTGTGGCCAGATTTCCTCCCCTGGGTATGTCAGTATCCTCTGGAAGGTGGACGGATTGTTTTGTTATCCTATGGACTGTGGCTAGATTGTCTCCACTGGGAACGCTAGTATCCTCTGCACTGGTATTCCTTGCTCCTCGATTTACCACTACTCTTCTCATAA
>LPNX010641852.1:245157-285157 GCA_001517045.1 Pseudotsuga menziesii | reverse complement strand
TTACCAACCCACTTGATGCACACATTCTTGTTTCCATCTTAATGTTGTAGAAGACCATCTATCCACTAGTACCAATCTCAAGATGATTCCTTCATCTCATTAAGTTATTTCTTCATGTTTCACATCTTTTGGTTCCCTCCCTTGTGAACTTATCCTTTGAGACAATACATGTATATCTTTATTTCCCACATGCCTTTCAAGAACAAAATATTTACATCAAACTTTAGAAGACCTATATATCCACATTAGCCATGAATGCCAAAAACACTCTTATCCAGGTCATGCCATTATTACTAAAAATATTTCTACATACTTTATTGATTCAACTTGTATATATCATCATTTTCTCCATCATCACCACCACCACCATCATGTTGGCAATATGGAATATGGTTGTCATTGATGTCAAAAGGAGTTTATTGATGACAGAGGAATAACCAAAGGACACGATGGCAAGAGTGAACTTAATGAAAGTCAAAGGAAAGACAAAGGTGGTGATGACATGGCATGAATGATGACATGGCATGGCATATATGATGATGTGGCATGAAGTTGTAGTCATTGTTGTATTATGACATCACTATGCAAAAATATGGAAAAATGGTGAAAATCGGGAAATTGACCTTAGTCAAAATTGGTCCTAGCAGCCTTAAGAGAATGCCCACCACAATTCATGGTTTGAGAAGAATGCCCGCACCATGGTACCATCCTATAGCTAGTTGGTTTGGCTACATATTCATGATTTGATTTTTCTTTAATCTTTCTTGAGGAGAAAGATATAGGCCTGCCAAAATAGGGTGTTTCACCAGTGGATGCAAAAATGGCTAAGTAGCCCTAGAAAGATGCTTGCCCTAAATTATGAGTTAGAGTAAATGCCAGCGGCACATCGAGGTCTTGTAGATTGTTATTCGATGTACTTGACCATGTCTTCATATTTTCTTGGAAGTGGGTGAAGAAAAAGTTATGGACCTGCCAAAAGGGTGTTCTAGGCAGATTATACCAAATTGAGAAATTTGTCTATGGAATTGATTTTAAATTTGCCCAAGTGGGATTAAGGAAATCCCCGCCATGCCTCATAGGATGATGTGAAATATATATTGAGAATGTGAGTCTCTAGAGTGTTGTATGGAGTGTACAACCATGTCACTTGCCTCACCAGAGAGTCTTTAAGGAGGAAGATGTCAACCTACCAAAAGTGCCTCCCATCCATATTTGCACTATTCCAGTACTGGCAAAACTGGCTAAGTGGATTCATGGAAATGCCTGCCAGAGATTGTCCTGATGATGATAAATTTATATGAGGGTATGGGGTTGTTATTTTATGAACTATATATATTTCCATTTTCTTATTTTTTCTTATGGTGACCACATGAGGAAAATAGCAATCTACAAAAATAGAAGAAAAACGGTTTTGCATATTCAAAAGTATGAAAAATTGACTAAGTGTTAAGAACAGGATTTTGAGAGGTCAGTTGGAAATGCCCACCAAGGGCTATCTTTATGCAAGTAAATTCATTGAATGTCATGGATCCATTCTTTGGTAAGTTTTCCATTTGCTTATGACTTTAGGTCTCCAAAGGGTGTTCACACATGTGAAATAGGACTCTACCAAAATAGGAAGAAATGTGTTTTGATGCTCAAAAGAAGTTAGGAAGCTATTTTGATATGCCCTACAAAGGCTTAGGTTGTCTTAGTAAATTCTAAGGGTGGCATAGTCTTGTTGCCTAGTGGACTGTCTATCCAACCATACCTTCAGTTTGCTTAGTGATGGTCAGATGACAAAAATATGAGTCTCATGATGTGATGAGGTTGGAAAGACACATGATGGTGTCCTAATGTCTCGTGATGTCTTTGTTACATTCTGATAGTGGTTTGTAAGAGTATGATAATTTTGGGAATTTCACTAAGTGATGAAAAACTGCCCTAAAGCAGCTACGTTATGAAAATTTCCACAATAATTCATTAGAAGAAGAAAATTCCCGCCGAAGAGAGACAAAGAAGCTTCAGAGGATGAAATTGGTCCTAATGGAATCACCATGTTGGCCTCTACTCATTGGGTGTCTCACACCTCAAATTTGATGAAAATAAAAATCTCATCACGTTGAGCTAGGGTTTGATAAAAATTCTGGTAAAAATGTGTAAGTGACCTTAGTAAAATGCCCGCCATTTCCAGTAGTTGATGGATTAAATTGTTCTGAGGGTATGGGTCTCTAAAGTGTTGGTTGGTGCATATAACCACATCATTATTTTGTCCAAAAACTCTCTGAAGTTGAAGTTACCAGTATGCCAAAAGTGCCCCCTGGCTTGTTTTGCTCCAGTCTAGTAAAATGCTCGACCAACTCAGAAGAAGATGAGTATGAAGGGGAAATCAGTTTGGTTGTGCTCAATGGGATGTACTACATCATCTGGTATCATTGGTTTAGGAGTTGGTGAAAATAAAAATACTTCATGTTGACTTAGGGTTTTATAATTTTGTCCAAGTGGTAAATTTGTAGTTTAAAATGCTATTTTCAAATGCCCACCAGATGATGTCTGTGTGTCAATTAATTCATCAAATGACATGTATTTGTTCCTCATTCAAGTGTTTATCCAGTCATGGTTTCAGTTTTCCATATGGAGGTCACATGAGTGAAAAATTAACCTTCCATGTTGAAAAAAATTCATGTTCACATAGCATATGAGTTTTCCCGCACATAGCATAAAATATATATACTAAACAAGTTTTTCAGATGCCCGCACAAGACAGAGATTTAAATAGAGATTGCTCAGCCAGTTAATTAAAAAAATATGAAATAAATAAGAGACATAAAAAAAACAATTTTTATTATTTAATTAACATACACAAATTTAATTTATTTCGAAGAGATTGATTTTTCACAACCTACAAGCAGTCTCATATTGATCACTGAAAACATTGGATTTAGACATGAATTCTCTATAATGTTATCGTATATGCCGATAAGTACAAACATCCATCATACAAAAAACAAATTCATCAACTTTTGATAAATACATATATACATTGATATGCCAACGAAAAAGCAATTTTCATTATATGCCGATAAATAAAAAACTCCATCATACAAATATTTTTTTTCATTAACTGTCGATAAATACATATATACATTGATTTATACATGTCTAGCATGTTTCAGAGATGTTTGCATTCCATCCTCTTGAGAAGAAGACAAATCTGAATTGTCTCTCTTGCCTTTCGTAGAAGACTGTAATTGTTCTGGAGTTGGACAAGGATCTTATTGCAACTTCTTTTCGAGCTCTTTAACTCTCTGTGAATTTTTTTTTTAATTTTCAAGCAAAACATTTCATTTTGCCATCAGTTTGTTCAACATTTCCACATTTTTCTTATACTTGTTTATTCATGTTCTTCCTTGACCTCCAACTTCTCTCTGGTATGTTTCAACTGATTTTTAACTTCATTCAATTCACGTTTCATATTATGTATTTCTTTCTACTGCTCTTTTTCCCTCAACTCTGTCACATTGGGAAGGACAGGAATTGCAGTCATCGCAGTCGCTGGCCCTTTTAATTCCTTCTCCAAATCAGCAATTGTAGATTTAAGTGCTTGAATTTCCATATCACATCCCAAATTATGAAATTTTCTACCTTCTAAGAGTTTTGATTCCAGCTCCCTTATTTTTTCATCTTTCATGGCCATCATCTCTTTCATTTCTTTATGTAACAGTGATGAGGCATACAAATCACCTAGTGCAAGGCTCGATGAGAAGCATTCTTGTAGCATCTTCTCTTGAATTGCTAAGGACTTCTCACGCTCTTCTAAGGACATTGTACCTATAAGTGTATTTTTCCTTCTACCCTTACCCTTACCCTTACCCTCGTCTCTTTTGGTACCCTTACCTTCACCCTCACCAACTTCTTCACTAGAAATTTTTTTTCCTCTACTTTTTTTTTTAAGTTTTAAAGTTTCAGAGATCCTTGCTAACCTTGTTCCTTTTGGCTTATCACATTACCTAGAAATAGTTTTTCTCAAATTGGAAATTATTGATTCTAATTCTCGAACTTTTTTTCCATGGCTTCCCTCCCACTCTTTTAACTTCAACTGATATTCTTGTACTACCTGTTCATATTCTTTAATTTTCTTCTCCATTACCTATAAAGGACCCATTTCTATCCTCACTGGTGGTACGCTGAGAACATTTGGTATTTTTTTCAACTCTTCTTTGAGTTCACTCGCTTTAGCATTAGCTTTTTCCAAAGCCTCTTCATACGCAACCCTCACAGACTAAATTTATTTTTCAGCATCATCAGTGTTTTTTTCTACTTCTTTGGATAATAATTTAACCATTTCTTCTTTCCCTTTTATAATTATGTCCACTTTGAATTGATTATACACAACTGTATTCTACAACACTGCTATCTATTTTAGGCATTGAAAAATATTATCATCTTTTCTCAAGCACTCTTCCACCCAATTGCATATATAGGAAGCTTGTTCCTTGAAATGCTCCATTTTATTATATAGGATGAACACGTAGCTACTATCAAACTTATATGATGCAATGTCTAAATGCATAGCAAAAGCCCCTGATTCTGATTTGGAAGAACAATCATACTCAATTGCCAACTATTTAGGAGGAATTCTATCAAGAACCTATTGAGGAATGGAAAAGTGATCAATAGTTTTTTTCATTTTGTTTCTTGTCACCTCCTCCCAAGGACCTTTATCTACGTGCCCCTTAAACTCTTTCAAAGTTATGGCAGCAGGAACTTCATCATTTGTAACCAAATTGGGATATTGTACTCGTAATCTAGCATGGTGCTCAGGACTTTGTACTGGCGATTCCTTGTTATGTTCAAGAGGGTGTAATGGTAATTCCCCATGGTGCTCAGGATATTGTACTAATTCCTCATTCTGCTGAGGAGACTACACTAGCAATTCCTCATTATGTTCCCTGCTTTTAAGTTTCCTAATGTATGTTTTATGAACAGGTGGTTTTGGAAAAGATATATTTCCATGCTAGTTGATATCAGCAATCTCTATTTCAGTAGCATGGATTCGACATAAATCAATAATTTTTTGAAGTGTTCTCGGGAAACTAAATTTAACCTTCCTTAATTGGCTCTCTTGTAGGGAAGAGTGGATTTTCTTAGCCATTAGATAAGGAATATCTACAGGTATATCTTCCAACCAATGTATCACTACCCGGCATACATTCACCTGAAATGTCATCCCTGTGATGATTCAGAATTGTCCTAAGGACAATCTGAATCAAAGTTTTGTATATTCTAGGAGGGACATCTTGCATTTTTAAACCATTCCTCAGAACATTTACTTCTCGCCCACAAGTTATACTAGCCATCTGGTTCTTCTCCTATCGAGGGGTTTTCCTTGAGCTTAAAATTGCTTCCCTTTGCGTGGAATATTTGTAGCTCGGGAAACCAAATCAAAGTCGAGGTATAAGCACTTCCCAAAATTTATGAGTTCTGTATTCCCAACATCATATATCGAAATTGCCTCATCTATCTCCTCATAAACATAACTAAAAATTCCCCACAAAAAGTCAAAAAATTATTCTTTCCTCAGGATAGTTTCCATACCTGGTGGCCACATCTTTGCATCTCTCCATACATCAGAATTCTCGGAATTTTTTTACTGTCACCCTATCATCTGTGGACGACTGTGTTTCAACTAGGGTTGAATAGGAGGATGCCCGCATTTCATCTGCACTCGTCATACTGGATGCCCCTGTTTGAATTTAAACTATGGTTATCCAGGTTCGAGCAGAGGTGAGGTGATGCACGCATGCTGTATTTAAGGCTCACAAATTCTCCTCGCACACTGATTTTCAGGCTCACAAATTATGCCCACAAAGAGGTTTTCAGCAGCAAATCAATTCTTTGCTTGGGTATGCACTTTGTACAAATTCTATTTGACTCTTCATAAAAAAAAAATTATAAAAACATTACAAATTTGTCCATTTAATTTTGTTCCATTGTGAATGGTTCATTCTAGTCATGTATTCATGCAAAGTAATTGTCTTTGTTTTTTTTGCAGGGGTTTTACTAGCTTTGATGATACTCTAGAACTGGAATTATGCCAAAACTCCGATAAGAATGGCAGTCTTTACTACCAACCAAAATAACATGCAATTCTTAAGCCCATGATCACACATATGACCGTCGTGCGAACAATTTAAAAAAATATTTTATAAACCGGCGAATCATCATCTTCTTAAAATGTCAATCAACGATCATTATTGCTTCTTCCAAAAGGTAGGGAGCCTGACAAATTGTCCCAAGCTCTAGGCTAGTGACTACTCATGGATTCCAAGCACCTAGAGCCCCCACCATACCCTTGCACTATGAGTCAATCATCATGATCGTCATACACAAAAACCTCTCTTACTTTTTACACAATTATCATGGATTGAGAGATATGAAGGGAGATTTGAGACCCATTTTTTAGAAATTCGCCAAAAGTAGGAAAAATGTTATTTTGCATATTAAGAACAAAAAATTGGCTAAGTATTAAAATTGTAAAGTTGAAAAGGAATTTGGAAATACAAACATATAAAGATCATCATGACATAAAATATATAAACACGTGCCTCTACTCTTCAACAATTAAATATCATTCTGTTGGGGCGCATACTCCATGTTTGGGTAACTCCGCAGTTAATTAGAAAATTTGTAAGCGGAGTTATGGGTCAAAATAGTCTTAGGGGTGTCAGGGTAAGTCAAAACCCTCTTTTTTGTAATAAACCCGTGGTTTAAATCCAGGGTTTAGGGTTTTTGGGTGCCCATGGTTTAAGACCATGGTTTTGTAAAAATGTGCAATATAAATAAGCGCTTGTGTAAAGAAGATAGGTTAGGTTTTATGATGAAAGAAAGATTAAGGCGAAGCTAAGATCAGTTTTTGTAAGAGAAGGTTAAGTCCCAGCTGTGTGCGTGGACGACCTCTGCAACTGTGTGTGCAGAGGGTTTGTGGAAGGAACATTAAGGAACGACCTGCAGCTGTGTGCGCAGGAGCCTGCTGCTGTGTGCACGGCTTTTGAGGACTGAAAGGATCTGCAGCTGAGTGCGCAGATCAAACTGTGGTTTTTGTAGCAAGTTGAATAGAACACAGTTTGTGGACGTAGCCCCTACACTGGGGGTGAACCACGTTATATCTGGTGTTGTGGTTTCTTGTGATGTTTCTGTTCTGTTATCTTTTATGCATTAATACTGTATACATCTGATAAATTAGATCGATGTTAATATTTAGCTTCACTGTGAATTCCCTGTAGTGGGTTGAGCAAGTAACGACTGTTTATTAATCCACGAAGTTGTATGTAAATGAATGGTAAAGCTTTATAGTATTGTTTAATAAGATTATTAAGGCTAAGGTACAGTAATCTCCCTCTCGGCTAGCAGAAACCTGATTCTGCGGCACCCCATAGCTGTTTCGGGTGAGACTACAACCTGTGCGCAGGTTGTTGCCGAAAGGGCCAACACTGTGGGTCTTTTGTTGGTGCGACACAAAAGGTTTAAACCCGGGTCTGCCCTATTTCCCAACAAATTGGTTCCGTTGCCGGTTGAACTCAGTACCTGCTCAAGAGGGGTTTACATTGTACCTCAAGGGATATGTTCTGGAGGCCCTCTGTGAAGGAAATCAGTGATTGGTTTGCTGAGATCTGTTTGAAGTTTGCGCAGCAAGAGAACGCCACTCCGCGGTGTCGTGCAAGTGAATTTTTACAAAGGTATGTTTTTTGTGATGCTTATGAAACTATTTTTGGTAGTATCCACATAGAGTTGCACCAGTGGCTGTCTAGGTTAACAGAGAGGAGGACGAACTTTCAAGTTCGATGGATTCCTGTGTGGACCCCCGCAAAGGTCAATCTTGTGCAACACGTGAACAATGAGATATCCCGCGCTGTTGACTTCTGGACGACGCAAACGTTGGAAGCCTTTGTCACAGAGTTTGTCATTGACACGAGCACCTCTTTCAGCGAAGCCGAATGGCAGCTTTTCAAAGGTCCCCGTGGTAAGTTTTTGAATTTATTAAGCTTAAGGATTAAAATACTATTGGCCGAAAAGGGTATATTGCTGTTTGAATCAGACTATTAGTTTAGTCGTACTAACATATGTTTGCAAGTGACACTTTCTTCGATGAGAAAAGTGGGTTGCTGCGAAACGGAAAAAGGTATAAGCAAAATTTTGACCCCTCTTCCTTAAGTCAGGTTACCACGTCCACCCTTGTAAACCCTGAAGAGTCAGATTCCGAAGACGACCCTTTGGTTGGAAACCCTCCGGTCACCCCGCAACGCTGCTCCGCTACCCCTGAAATTCCATCCCAGTCTGAGAGTCAACCAGGTTCGAGTATTCCGGCCACAAGCCAGTCTACCCCTGTAAATCCCCCCCCCTCCACCACCTTCCCCCCTCCCAACCCCCCCAGAAACTCCATGGCCCACCTCGTTGATGACATTAAACTCCCCATCTTTAAAGGCACGGGATCCGAAGACCCAGAACAGTTCTGGTTTCTCTGCGAAGCGGTATGGACCGTGAAGAAAATTACAGATCCGGATGTGTGAGCTGCGCAGCTCATTACATCTTTTCAGGACCGGGCTCTGACATGGTTCATGAAATTTTCCAGCACTCAGAGCCCTACTTTAGGCGAGATCAAGGCGGCCATAATCAAAGAATTTAAGAATCCTAAATCGGAGTCGCAGAGCATCACTGAACTCAAGGAGATTCAACAGCGGCGAGGCGAATCAGTTTGGGACTTTGATCAGAGATTCAAAGTTCTATTGGACCAAGTCAGCTTTACCATTAGTCCTGCGCAGCACAAGGAATGGTTTATTGCAGCATTGTTACCACATATCCGAACTCCACTCATGCAACAGAAGGTTGCTGACCAGCAAGAGGCTCTAGAAATCGCAATGAAACTAGAGACTGCCCCTGTCGGAGATGACTCTGGGATTGCTCAAATCCAAGCGCAGTTAGCTGCGATGGCCCTATAACTTCGCGAGATGAAAAAGGGAAAACCTGATCGCGAAGCGGTTTGGTGTACGCAATGTCAGACCGAAGGTCATGACAAGGAACGGTGCCCTCTGATAAACAAGTACCTGCAAACCGGTGCACCGAACCCCTTTCCACCACAGGTTCTCTATTGTGAGCTTTGCAGAATGACAGGTTAGCACCGACCTGAGAACTGTTATCTGCTGCAAAGGTATGTACAGGGACCTAAGAACTCCTACTGTAAATTTTGCAAATCTATAGGTCATAATGAGGAGGAGTGCCGCACCTATGATGCCTACCGGGTGCACACTGAAGGCCCAAATAACGATAGTTATGGTTACCAGGGGGGTGCCTCTGGACGAGGTACCTCTGGAGGCCGTGGAGGCATGGCCGGGCAAGGCCGAAACCAAATTGTGTGTTATAATTGTAACCAAGGCGGGCATTTGGCTCGCGACTGTCGGAACCCCACTACGACGTGTCAGTATTGCCGCGCCATAGATCATGTGATTGAGCAGTGCCCCCAGTTGATCGCTAAGATTCAGGCATGAAAGACTACCCCTACTCAGAGCCTCCAGATGATTTCTGTGGAGCCCCGCCCTACGGCAACCATTAATGTCGTTACAAGAAGTGGAGTTACGACACATATCCAAAAAATGCCAAACCGCCCTGTTGAAGCTCTAGTTCGTAAGGCTCCTGAGAAAATTCCTACATTTGATATCATCAGAGAGAAAGAGACATTCATGGCGGCCAAGAAAGATTTTGCTGGCCCTAGCCCACCCAGCGCGCCTGCGCAGCCTTAGTCGCCGCCCTGCGACTCATCGCTGGATAAAGTAAGTATACTATCTACCTTTTTGCAAAGTTGCCTCAAACTTTTAAGAAATCAAGCTGCTCTGAATGAGCTGCAGAACGTCATCGCTTCCTGCGAATCTTTGCAAAGTTGTGGTTAGGGAAAAACTGTTCATCGAGTCAGCAGGACCGGAAGGGAAATGCGATTGAATGCTCAGATCGGGGCATATGATATGACCGATGTTATTCTGGACTTGGGGTTCGATGTCAATGTTTTAACCAAACAAACCTGGGAATAAATGGGGAAACCTACCCTTGCCTGGTCTCCTATACAGTTGAGGCTAGCCAACCAGCAAAAGATTGTACCTTTAGGAAGATTCCTGGATCTCCAAATAGATATTGACGGAGTCAGTACCCTCGCGGACTTCGAAGTAATTGAGATCATTGATGACAGCAACCCTTACCCGGCCCTGTTAGGAATTGAATGGGCAATGGAAAATGCCGCAGTGATCAACCTAAAGAAGAGACAGATGGTCTTCGAAGGGAAAGACTTCAGGGTCATCCTGCCCCTGTATCCTTCACAAGGGGAACGGTACACTGAGCCACTCCACCATAACGATCAGGCTGATGTGGAACCTATATCTACTATCACGGCGCAGGACGAAGGTTATGCGGATCCTCCGGCCGTAAGATGGGAGTCTGGTAGCTCCTGTATGACGGACTCTGAAGATGAATTAGAAAGTTGGCAACACCGATTATCTGCGCACCATAGGGGCAGCAATGCCTGCCTTACGAAGTCTCTCAGATGGGTCGACTCACAAACCCGACATATACCTGTGTATGATGGTTCTATAGATCCTGAACCGTTTATTGCACAATTCTCGGCTCAGATACCTGACCTACAAATAATGGAGGCCCTAGAGTCAGCATTCAGAGCCACAGCAGTCAGATGGTGGACGAGCCATAAGAAGCAGATCCCTACCTGGGAAGCATGTCAAAAGCTCCTTCTCCTGCGGTTCTCAGACCAGTTGGCAACGGTGCGAAGTAAGTTTGATGGAAAAACTTGCCCCCAAGACCACCTAAGCAAATGCTACGAGGCATGGAAGTATGTCCCTCAGGATGAGTGGGTACATAGATTTGTGCACACGCTAGGACCATTGGCGAAGAACTGGTACGCGGAGGCTGAACTTCGCTAAGATACTGTCAGTTGGGATTGTCTTGTTCATAGCTTTGTCAATACTTTTTCTACTAATGATGTCTGTCCAGCCCTAGATGCAGTGATCAGGGTCATCAATACTAAGGTATTTAATGATCAAGAAGTGACCGAAAATCACCCTGATTGGGCCACACAAGAAGCCTTCGCAATGGAATGTTATAACTTCACAGTCGACGAAGAAGAGGATCCGCGCCGTCTTGATATCCCAGAGTCAGAAGGATATTGTGATGTGCATGGACCGACAGTCGAAGTTCCCGAAGTGACGCAGCCCTTGAAGACGCGCACAGTTAACATTGGATCCGAGGCACAGCCTAAGTTTGCTACCATTGGCGACTATTGGGACGACGAGATGGTAAGCAAGGTAACTCAACTGCTCCACGAATACCAAGATCTGTTTCCGACAAAGTTCTCTAAAATGAAAGGTATCTTGGGAGATATCGGAGTAATGAAGATCCCCCTGAAGCCTGATGCCAAGCCTGTGAAGCAGCGCCCTTATAGATTGAATCCAAAATACAAGGAAAAGGTTAAGCTAGAGTTAGAAAAGATGCTTGCTGAAGGAATAATTGAACCTGTTGAAGAATCTGAGTGGGTCAGCCCTATGGTCGTCCAGGAGAAGAAGACTAAGGGTGAGATCCGAATCTATGTCAATCTAAGGAAACTCAATGATGCCTGTCTGCACGACCCTTTCCCCACTCCCTTTATAGATGAAGTGCTCGACAATGTCGGAGGCCAAGAAATATACTCTTTTACCGATGGTTTTTCAGGCTACCATCAGATCCGAATTGCTCCAGAGGACCGACACAAGACAACCTTTGCTACCGAAATGGGATCCTTCCAGTATACTGTCATGCCCTTCAGGTTGAAGAATGCACCTGCCATATTTTCCCGAGTAGTCATCTCCGCCTTTAAGGAATACATACATAAATTTTTAGAAGTTTAATTTGATGACTGGACTATTTTTGGGCTAGTAAAAGACCATATAACTAGTTTGAGACTTATGTTGGATAAATGCAGACAGCACCAAATCTCCTTGAATTTAAAAAAGTGCATCTTCTGTGTGCCTTTTGGCATTCTACTTGGTCATGTGGTATGCAAGAAGGGATTGATGATGGACCCTGCGAAGATCGCTATTATTGTAAACCTGCCACCTCCAAAATCCGTCAAACAACTTCAAACAACGCTTGGTCACACCGGCTACTATAGGAAATTTATCCAAGGATATGCCAAGATTACCGCCCCAATGGAGAGGCAGCTAAAGAAAGATATTAAGTTCGAATGGACTCCAGAATGCCAAGCAAGCCTCGACATTCTGAAAGAAAAAATGGTCACCGCCCCTATCCTAGTATTCCCTGACTGGAATAAGAAATTTCATGTGCATGTGGATGCATCCTCTATTGCTTTAGGTACTGTGCTCGCGCAGCCAGGCACAGGTAATATCGATCACCCTATCTCTTTTGCCAGCAAGAAGTTGTCTACAGCGGAGCAAAATTATACTACGACAGAACGCGAAGGTCTTGCCATGGTATATGCATTACAAAAATTTCGGCATTATCTTCTAGGTTCTCATTTTAAGATGTTTACTGACCACTCTTCTCTGAAGTACTTAGTCAACAAACCTGTACTAGGAGGAAGAATATGCAGATGGTTAATTCTATTTCAAGAATATGATTTTGAGATCATTGTTAAGCCTGGACGACTTAACCTAGGACCTGACCACTTGTCGAGGCTCGAGTCAGGCGAGGAACCTACCAATATGGATGAAGGCCTCCCCGATGCACAATTATTTGCTATACAGATAGTTGATGAATATTTCCAGGATATTGCTCAGTATTTGTCTACAGGTATCCCCCCTGCAGAGATGACCACACAGCAGAAGAAGCAGTTGGTGGTTCGAGCCGCGGACTTCACCTTAATAGCAGGACATCTGTATAAGATGGGACCAGATGAGATATTGCGCAGATGTGTTTTGGAACACGAAAAACCTCTAATATTGGCAAAAGCACACTCTGGCGCAGCAGGCGGTCACTATGCAGGTAAAGCAACAGCGCAGAAGATCTTGACAGCCGGCTTATGGTGGCCCACACTTCACAAAGATGCAAGAGAATACTGCCACAGCTGCGACATCTGTTAGAGGACAGGTAAACCATCTAGGAGGGATGAAATGCCCCTAGCTCCGCAAATAACATTACAGGCCTTTAACAAATGGGCCATTGACTTTGTTGGTCCTATCAACCCCCCTTCGAAACAGTCAGGAGCCCGATACATCATTACAGCAACTGATTATCTTACCTGTTGGGACGAAGCTCAACCCGTCAAGACCTGTAGTGCTGCTACTGCTGCGAAGTTCATCTTCGACAACATCTTATCCAAATTTGGGTGTCCCAAAGTTCTTATGAGTGATCAAGGGTCACATTTCCTGAACAGGACTATTGAAGTATTGACTGAAGAATTTCAGGTGTATCATCAAAAGAGTACCGCATATCACCCACAAGCAAATGGGACTGTCGAGGCTTTTAACAAAATCCTTGAGCATGCATTGACAAAGTTTTGTAACGCTAACATGAATGATTGGGATCTTTGAATTCTAGAAGTGCTATGGGCTTACAGAACTACTTGCAAAAAGTTGACAGGCCATACACCCTTTCGACTAGTTTATGGGCAAGAAGCTGTCATGCCCATGGAATATATTGTTCCCAGCCTCCGGATATCTTCTTTCACTGAGATGGATGACCCATCCATAATCACAGAGAGACTGAAACAGATATTAGAACTTGAAGAGGATAGATTTGTCGCAGGCTTCCAACAACAGGTACAGAAAGCTCGAGAAAAAGCATGGCATGACATGCACATCAAGAGGAAACATTTTCAGCAGGGTGATCTTGTGCTCCTTTATGACAGCAAATTCATGAAGTTCCCTGGAAAGTTTAAGACACATTGGAAAGGACCGTATGTAGTACAGAAAGTTACTGACGGGGGCGCAGTCCAGCTAGCTAAGTTAAATGGTGAGATTTTCCCCTCTATGATAAATGGGAGCCGCTTAAAAAAGTACACGGACAGGCCAGGTATTCAGAATAGGAGGTAGCAATAAGCAAATATGCGAAGCCGCTTGTCGCATTATGGATTATCATAGTCTGTTTTGTCTACAGGATGCGAAGCTGCAAGTGATCGTAGGTCGCAGGGTCAGATTGTGTCGAAGTCGAGGGTTGTCAAGGTGTGTCGCAGCCCAAATTGTAACAGATGGGACATTCCGCAACCGACGGCGCTGGAACGAGAGCTGCTCTCATTATTGGTCATAATGAGATTTTGGGCAGATCTGGCGCTGTGTGGAGAAGATTTCCGGAACTCCGTCAGATTTGGCGACATCATTGCACCATGATGATAAATTCCACCTTGGGATTCTATAAGGAGCCATCTCGACCTGTGTTTTCTGCATTAAGCATCTGTGAGATATTTATCCCAAACCATGTCGAACGACTGTAACATTCAGGAGCTAGTACGCGAGGTAAGGGACAGAGGTCTGCAGCACCTGCTGAGTACTCCGCCGGTACAACCTTACCTGGCTAAGTACATCGACAGTCAGGAGTTTGCTCTAAATTTGCAAAGACAGACAGGAGTTTGCTCTAACGTAGAGAAACAAAGGGCATGAGGCCTAGCAGAAAGACTTTGGGGAATCCCGCCATGCACTATGTCGATGTAGCATAACCATGGCAGCTATATTCCTTCTGCAGTGCGACATGAAATCCCAGGGGACCCCAAAGTTGTCGATGGTCAGGCATCAGCAATTGGAGTGAAAAATGGTGTTGCGGGTGGATCGCGACAGTTTCCAGAGAACAGAAGTAGGCAGCCGGCAACGGCATGGCGAGCTTCAGCAAGCAGTACCCTATACTTCATCAGCATAAATCTACCACCAAGGAAACTGAAGAGTGTCCCAGGACGGGCCACCAGTGAGTCTTAAGGGCCTTTTGGGGCGCATACTCCATGTTTGGGTAACTCCGCGGTTAATTATAAAATTTGTAAGCGGATTTATGGGTCAAAATAGTCTTAGGGGTGTCAGGGTAAGTCAAAACCCTCTTTTTTGTAATAAACCCGTGGTTTAAATCCATGGTTTAGGGTTTTTGGGTGCCCATGGTTTAAGACCATGGTTTTGTAAAAATGTGCAGTATAAATAAGCGCTTGTGTAAAGAAGATAGGTTAGGTTTTATGATTAAATAAATATTAAGGAGAAGATAAGATCGGTTTTTGTAAGAGAAGGTTAAGTCCCAGCTGTGTGCGTGAACGACCTCTACAGCTATGTGCGCGGAGGGTTTGTGGAAGGAACATTAAGGAACGACCTGCAACTGTGTGCACAGGGGCCTGCTGCTGTGTGCGCGGCTTTTGAGGACTGAAAGGATCTGCAACTGAGTGTGCAGATCAAACTGTGTTTTTTGTAGCAAGTTGAATAGAACACAGTTTGTGGACGTAGCCCCTACACTGGGGGTGAACCACGTTATATCTGGTGTTGTGGTTTCTTGTGATGTTTCTGTTCTGTTATCTTTTATGCATTAATACTGTATACATCTGATAAATTAGATCACTGTTAATATTTAGCTTCGCTATGAATTCCCTGTAGTGGGTTGAGCAAGTAACGATTGTTTATTAATCCACGAAGTTGTATGTAAATGAATGGTAAATCTTTATAGTATTTTTTAATAATATTATTAAGGCTAAGGTACAATAATCTCCCTCTCGGCTTGCAGAAACCTGATTCTACGGCACCCCATAGTTGTTTCGGGTGAGACTGCAACCTGTGCGCAGGTTGTTGCTGAAAGGGCCAACACTGTGGGTATTTTGTTGGTGCGACACAAAAGGTTTAAACCCGGGTCTGCCCTATTGCCCAACACATTCATCTTCTTCTTCATCCAACTCAACATTTGTATTAGGATCTGGTTCAAAATACATATTGATGAAAGGCTCATTCACATCAACATCATCATCAATGTCATCTTCGCTAATATATTCATCGACATCGTCAATGAGATCATAGTCTACTACATTTGGATGATCAACCTCTTAAACTTCTTCGTCTAACACATCGACTACGGCCACCTCCTCCTGATCTAAATCATCATCATCATCTTATTCTTCATGATTATCTTCATCATCTACATGATTATACTTTACTGGTCTTCCTCTTGGATCGTATCTAACAACGTATGACCAACTTGCTTTGTCTGGTACCTTTGAGTAAAATACTTGTTGACATTGACTTGGAATAACATAAGGCTCTATTCCCGGTTCAAATGCCCGTGTATTAACCATGGTAAATCCATTAGCATGCTCAATAACAATTCTTTCAGTATCATGTTCATGCATTCGTAGCCTGTACCACTTCACCTCAAACAAAACTATTTTAAAGGAATTAAAATCACACTCAATTATGTCCTCCAAATGCCCATAGTACCTATTGTCAGTTTCTTCTGGATGTCTGTCACTTCTAGAGGAAACATTGGTGACCTGAAACACTGTAGTTATCCCACAATCCAAGGTTTTCATCTTATCATCTAACATTTTGATATGAAATTTATGACCATTACACCACATAGCCTTGTGATGTTTCAACTGAAACATTGACAACAAGTAAAAAATACATTGTGAATTAATAAACATCAAATAGGACTTAGAAAATATATTTGAAAATTTAAACAAACCAAATACATTGAAAAAATGGGAAGTAACTAGAAAAATGTGGGCAAACAATTTACTTGCCTTTTTATCTTTTAAACCATAGGCTAAATCAACTTCCCTTTGCGACGTAAGATCAGAAAATTGATGTCGATGATGATGAGCTATTTTAATCATCTTATTGACCCCTTCCCATGATAACCTACCGAAGAATTCTTCACAATCTTCTATCCAGTGCTCCATCCAATCAAGGTTTTTTGTAATGTATAAATGTAAAGCATCCCACACTCGAGCAACTATATGAAAAAATAGCAATTCACTATCATTAATTAGATATCATTACATGAATATTTTAATATAGTTGAATATGCAGGATTAATAAAAAAAATAACAAATCAGTATGATAAAATAAAATTGGAAAAATACATCTATAATATATTAAGTCCACAAAATCTAATCATCACCTTTCATGGTCCTCATTGTACCTTTCCCCAATAGGACCTCCCCTTCAAATTTTTTGATGGAGTTGAGATGCCAAATGCGAGGCACATTTATATTTTCTGCTAATTTAGGTAGATATTCACTAATATACACCATGCATTAATATACCATATATCCCTCAACCATAGAACCCTCGGGATGTGCTCCTTTTCTAACAAGATCCTTCGACGACTTCAACTGCCTCTCCATCATCCACATCGACCTTGTGTGTACCGATCCACATAATTCAATCTCCTCAACATGGTGTATGAGCTAGTGTTCTTGTGCATTGAAAAATGCTAGAGGTAGATACTGTTGCATTTCACACATTAGTCGAGGAATTTCCCTCTTCCAATACCTTATATCTTCTTTATGGATTTCTGTTGAGGAGATCTACCTACAAATGATGCAATAAAATAATATCGAGCCATATATAAAATTTGTGGGAAAACATAATATTTCAATAAGTTCCGGTACAAATCACGAACCAAGTACATTTTCCATATAAAACATTACTTACCTCATGTATTTTCCAAGAACATAAATAATTTGTTATATGTTGTTGTCAAAGTCGTCTAGGAGAGATAAAGGTAGAACATACTCTATCAAAAAACACATAATTATTATTTATTTCCAAATAAGAGAATAAAATTAATAAAATAATGCATACCAATAAGGAAATATATTAAAAACTCACAATTACCTTAATGAATGTATGTCAGTCATGTGTTTTAAACCCACTAAAATCACCTTTTTTCGTTAAGATATTCTTTATGTTAGACAAAAACCCTGTTGGACACCTGATTTTTATGATGACCTCTTTTACAATATTACTCTATTGCTCCATCAAGCACCAAGGAAGACTAATATTTTGTTGACGGCCATCACCATTAGAATTAATGGTCACACTTTGCAATGCATGGTTAGCTTCTTGGATGTCACTACAAATCTTTCCAATTCTTTCTTTGTCAGTCCTTCCATCTAATATTCACCATAACAATTCTGTTATGTTCTTCCCGATATGTATTGTATCAAAGAAATGAACTATTTTTCAGAGATGCCTGCAATCCATCCTCTTGAGCAGAAGACAATTTTGAATTGTCTCTCTTGCCTTTCGTAGAAGACTGTAATTGTTTTGGAGTTGGACAAGGCTCTTATTGCAATTTCTTTTCGATCTCTTTAACTCTCTGTGAACTTTTTTTTAAATTTTCAAGCAAAACATTTTTTTCTGCCATCAGTTTGTTCAACATTTCCACATTTTTCTTATACTTGTTTATTCATGTTATTCCTTGACCTCCAACTTCTTGCTAGTATGTTTCAACTAATTTTTAACTTCATTCAATTCACATTTCATATTATGTATTTCTTTCTACTGCTCTTTTTCCCTCGACTCTGTCTCATTGGGAAGGACAAGAATTGCAGTCATCGCAGCAGTTGGCCCTTTTAATTCCTTCTCCAAATCAGCAATTGTGGATTTAAGTGCTTGAATTTCCATATTACATCCCAAATGTTGAACTTTTCTACCTTCTAAGAGTTTTGATTCCAGCTCCCTTATTTTTTCATCTTTCATGGCCATCATGTCTTTCATTTATTTATGTAACGATGATGAGGCATACAAATCCCCTACTGCAAGGCTCGATGAGAAGCATTCTTGTAGCATCTTCTCTCAAATTGCTAAGGACTTCTCTCGCTCTTCTAAGGACATTGTACCTGTTAGTGTATTTTTCCATCTACCCTTACCCTTACCCTTACCCTCGTATCCTTCGGTACCTCACCTTCACACTCGCCACCTTCTTCACTAGAATTTTTTTTTCCTCTACCTTTTTTTTTAAGTTTTAATGTTTCAGAGATCCTTGATAACCTTGTTCCTTTTGGCTTATCACATTGCCTAGAAAAGGTTTTTCTCAAATCGAAAATTATGGATTCTAATTCTCCAACTTTTTTTCCATGGCTTCCCTCCCACTCTTTTAACTTCAACTGATATTCTTGTACAACCTATTCATATTCTTTAAATTTATTCTCTATTACCTGTAAAGGACCCATTTCTATCCTCACTGGTGGCACACTGAGAACATGTAGTATTTTTTTCAACTCTTCTTTGATTTCACTCGCTTCAACATTAGCATTTTCCAAAGCCTCTTCATATGCAACACTCACAGACTAAATTTATTTTTCGGCATCATCAGTGTTTTTTTCTACTTTTTTGGATAACAATCTAACCATTTCTTCTTTCCATTTTATAATTATGTCCACTTTGAATTGATTATACACAACTGTCTTCTACAACACTACTATCTATTTTAGGCATTGTAAAATATTATCATCTTTTCTCAAGCACTCTTCCACCCAATTGCATATATAGGAAGCTTGTTCCTTAAAATGTTCCATTTTATTATATAGGATGAACACGTACATACTATTAAACTTAAATGTATAGCAGAATCCCCTGATTCTGATTTGGAAGAACAATCATACTCAATTGCCAACTATTTAGGAGGAATTCTATCAAGAACCTGTTGAGGAATGGAAAAGTGATCAGTAGTTTGTTCCATTTCATTTCTTGTCACCTCCTCCCAATGACCTTTATCTACATGCCCCTTAAACTCTTTCAATGTTATGGAAGCATGAGCTTCATCATTTGTAACCAAATCAGGATACTGTACTCTTAATACACCATGGTGCTTAGGACTTTGTACTGGCGATTCCTTGTTCTATTCAAGAGGGTGCAATGGTAATTCCCCATGGTGCTCAGGATATTGTACTAATTCCTCATTCTGCTGAGGAGACTTCACTAGCAATTCCTCATTATGTTCCCTGCTTTTATGTTTCCTAACGTATGTTTTATGAATAGGTGGTTTTGGAAAAGATATATTTCCATGCTGGTTGATATCAACAATCTCTATTTCAATGGTATGGGGTCAACATAAATCAATAATTTTTTGAAGCGTTCCCAGGAAACTAAATTTAACCTTCCTTAATTGGCTCTCTTGCAGGGAAGAGTGGAGTTTCTTAGCCATTAGATAGGGAATATATATAGGTATATCTTCCAACCAATGTATCACTACCCACATACATTCACCCAAAATGTCATCCCTGTGATGATTCAGAATCGTCTTAAAGACAATCTAAATCAAAGTTTTGTATATTCTGGGAGGGACATCTTGGATTTTTAAGCCATTCCTCAGAACATTTACTTCTCTCCCACAAATTTTATTGGCCATATGGTTCTTCTCCTTTCCAAGAGTTTTCCTTGAGCTTAAAATCGCTCCCCCTCTGCATGGAATATTTGTAGCTCAGGAAACCAAATCAGGACCAAGGTATAACCGCTTCCCAAAAATCATGAGTTCCATATTCCCAACATCGTATATCGAAATTGCCTCATCTATCTCCTCATCAACATAACTAAACATTCCCCACAAAAAGTCAAAAACTTCTTCTTTGCTCAGGATAGTTTCCATACCTGGTGGACACATCTTTGCATCTCTCCATACATCAAAATTCTCCTGGAATTTTTTTACTGTCACCGTATCATCTATGGATGACTGTGTTTCAAGTTGGGTTGAAGAGGAGGATGCCCACATTTCAGTTGCGCTCGTTATACTGGATGCCCCTATTTGAATTTAGGCCATGGTTATCGAGGTTCGAAGTGGAGGTGAGGTGATGCATGCATGCTGTATTTCAGGCTTACAAATTCTCCCCGCACACTGATTTTCAGGTTCACAAATTATGCCTACAAACAGGTTTTCAGAAACAAATCAACGCTATGCTTGGGTATGCACTTTGCACAAATTCTATTTGATTCTTCATAAAAAAAAAATTATAAAAACATTACAAATTTGTCTATTTAATTTTTTTCCATCGTGAATGATTCATTCTAACCATGTCTTCATGCAAAGTAATTGTCTTTGTTTTTTTTGCAAGGGTTTTACTAGCTTTGGTGATCCTCTAGAACTGGAATTATGCCAAAACTATGATAAGAATGGCATTCTTTACTTCCAACAAAATAACATGCAATTCTTAACCCCACGATCACACATATGACCGTCGTGCAAACAATTTAAAAAAATATTTTTATAAACCGATGAATCGTCATCTTCTTAAAATGTCAATCAACGATCATTATTGCTTCTTCCAAAAGGTAGGGAGCCTGACAAGTTGTCCCAAGATCCAGGCTGGTGACTACTCATGGATTCCAAGCACCTAGAGCCCCACCATACCCTTGCACTATGAGTCGATCATCATGATTATCATACACAAAAACCTCTCTTAGTTTTTACACAGGTATCACGGATTGAGAGATATGAAGAGATATTTGAGACCCATTTTTCAGAAATTAGCCAAAAGTAGGAAAAATGTTATTTTGCATATTAAGAACAAAAATTTGGCTAAGTGTTAAAATCAGAAAGTTGAAAAGGAATTTGGAAATAAAAACATATAAATATCATCATGACATAAAATATATAAACACGTGCCTCTACTCTTCAACAATTAAATATCATTGATATTCTTGATCATCCAACTAAACATCTGTATCAGGATCTGGTTCAAAATACATATTGATGAAAGGCTCATTCACATCAACATCATCATCAATGTCATCTTCGCTAATATATTCATCGACATCGTCAATGAGATCATTGTCTACTACATTTGGATGATCAACCTCTTCAACTTCTTCATCTAACACATCGACTACAACCACCTCCTCCTGATCTGAATCATCATCATCATCTTATTCTTCATGATTATCTTCATCATCTACATGATTATACTTTACTGGTCTTCCTCTTGGATCGTATCTAACAACGTATGACCAACCTGCTTTACCTGGTACCTCTGAGTAAAATACTTGCTGACATTGACTTGGAATAACAAAAGGCTCTATACCCGGTTCAAATGCTCTTGTATTAAACATGGTAAATCCATTAGCATGCTCAATAACAGTTCTTTCAGTATCATGTTCATGCATTTGTAGCTTGTACCACTTCACCTCAAAAAAAACTATTTTAAAGGAATTAAAATCACACTCAATTATGTCCTCCAAATGCCCATAGTACCTATTCTCAGTTTCTTTTGGATGTCCGTCACTTCTAGAGGAAACATTGGTGACTTTAAACACTGTAGTTATCCCACAATCTGAGGTTTTCATCTTTTCATCTAACATTTTGATATGAAATTTATGACCATTACACCACATAGCCTTGTGATGTTTCAACTGAAACATTTACAACAAGTGAAAAATACATTGAATTAACAAACATCAAATAGGACTTAGAAAATATATTTGAAAACTTAAACAAACCAAATACATTGAAAAAATGGGAAGTAACTAGAAAAATGCGGGTAAACAATTTACTTGACTTTTTATCTTTTAAACCATAGGCTAAATCAACTTCCCTTTGCGACGTAAGATCAAGAAATTGATGTCGATGACGATGAGTTGTTTTAATCATCTTACTGACCCCTTCCCATGATAACCTACCGAAGAATTATTCACAATCTTCTATCCAATGCTCCATCCAATCAATGTTGTTTGTAATGTATAAATGTAAAGCATCCCACACTCAAGCAACTATATGAAAAAATAGCAATTCACTATCATTAATTAGATATCATTACATGAATAGTTTAATATAGTTGAATATGTGGGATTAATAAAGAAATAACAAATCAGTATGATAAAATAAAATTGGAAAAATACATGTGTAATATATTAATTCCACAAAATCTAGTAATCACCTTTCACGGTCCTCATTGTACCTTTCCCCAATAGGACCTCTCCTTCAAATTTGTTGATGGAGTTGAGATGCCAAATGCGAGGCACATTTATATTTTCTGTTAATTTAGGTAGATATTCACTAATATACACCATGCATTGATATACCATATATCCCTCAACCAAAGAACCCTCAGGATATGCTCTTTCTCTAACAAGATCCTTCGACAACTTCAACTGCCTCTCCACCATCCACATCGACCTTGTGTGTACTGATCCACATAATTCAATCTCCTCAACTTGGTGTATGAGGAGTGTTCTTGTGCATTGAAAAATGCTAGAGGTAGATATTGTTGCATTTCACACATTAGTCGAGGAACTTCTCTCTTCCAATACCTTATATCTTCTTTATGGATTTCTTTTGAGGAGATCTATCTACAAATGATGCAATAAAATAATATCAAGCCATATATTAAATTTGTGGCAAAAACATAATATTTCAATAAGTTCCACTACAAATCACGGACCAAGTACATTCTCCATATAAAACATTACTTACCTCATGTATTTTCCAAGAACATAAATAATTTGTATTATGTTGTTCTCAAAGTCGTCTAGGAGAGATAAAGGTAGAACATACTGTATCGAAAAACACATAATTATTATTTATTTCCAAATAAGAGAATAAAACTAATAAAATAATGCATACCAATAAGGAAATATATTAAAAAATCACAATTACCTTAGTGAATGTATGTCAGTCATGTGTTTTAACCCCACCAAAATCACCATTTTTCATTAATATATTCTTTATGTTAGACAAAAACCCCATCGGAAACCTGATTTGCTGATGACCTCTTTTACAATATTGCTCTATTGATCCGTCAAGCACCAAAGAAGACTAATATTCTATTGATGGCCATCACCATTAGAATTAATGGTCACACTTTGCAATGCGTGATTATCTTTTTGGATGTCACCACAAATATTTCCAATTCTTTCTTTGTCAGTCCTTCCATTTAATATTCACCATAACAATTTTGTTATGTTCTTCCCGATATGTATTGTATCAAACAAATGAACTATTTCTAGGTGCTCGTAGTATGGAAACCTACTGAATTGCGTCGGGTAAATTTTCATTCCTCGTGGAATCCCATTTGTGCCTTAACGACATTCATGAAACATCAACAAAATCAAATTAACACTAATTAATCAATATAGGTACATACCGCGCGGAACATAATTCACTAAAAAAAACAAAGATTTATATAATATATGATACAAGTTGAATGTGATTGTCATTGATGTCAAAGGAGTTCAGTGAATGACCAAAGGATAACCAAAGACATGATGGCAAGGTAAACTCAGTGAAAGACAAAGGAGTGCCAAAGGAAGTAATGATATGGAAAGTATGATGATGTGGCATGGATGGTGAGACTGGAAAGACACATAATGGTTTTCTGGTGCTATCAGGAAGTCAGTGTTGTAATCTGACATCATTCTCAAAAAATATGGCAAGTTTGTGAAACTTTGGAAATTGACTAAGTATGAAAAAGTAGTCAAAACTACTCTAAAATAATTCCCACCATAATTCATGGTTTGAATATAATTCCTACACCAGCATATCAGGCTATAGCTTGTTGAACTGGCTATCTAGCCATCGTCTTAGTTTGCCTTGATCATTTCTGAGGATAAAGTTATAAGTCTGCCAAAATAGGGTTTGAGGATAAACCTCGAAGAAATTCTTGGACATGTCTAAGTGTTGGAAAACTGGTCCAGGTGGCCTTTGATCCATGACATTTGATAAATTTATTTTCACAAGGACAGTCCTTGGCGGGCATTTCCAAACGACCTCTCAAAATCCTGTTCTCAACACTTAGGCAATTTTCTTGTGTTTGTCAATATGTAAAATAGTATTTTTCCTACTTTTCGAAGATTGATATTTTGCATATGTGACCATTGTAAGTCATCTTGAAAGTATGTATGGATAGCCATTTCAACAAAGAACAAATCCATGCTAGTTGATGAACCTATTGACATACACCCAACATCTGGCAGGCATTTGAAAGTGGTCTTCCAAACTTCTTATTGACACTCAGACAAATCTCTTCAAAACCTAAGTTACCAAGGTGATTTTATTTTTTTCATCAAACTTGGAGAGTGAGACATCCACAATGTGAGGAATATCATACTGACTCAACCATGCCAATCTTCTCTCCTGTAACCTCATCATCTAACCTTGGCGGGCATTTTACTGGGATAGTGCAAATGAAGGTGAGAGGCACTTTTGGCAGATTGATATCTTCCTCCTCAGAGACTCTTTGGGAAATATGAAACCATGGTTGGATGAACCAACCAACAGACTAGAGCCTATCACTTTGATATATGTTTTCTCATCATCCTATGAGAGGTGGCGTGCATTTCCTTGAGGCCAGTTAGGCATATTTTACCAATAATTCCATAGACAATTTGTCCAAAACCTAAGGTGGATTTTTCATTTCACCCAAAACCTGAAATAATGCTACTATATTATGTATTACACCTTACTTAGCACACTTATTCTGATTTCACTCCCAGACTCATCTTCATTTTCCCTAGGTAGGCATTTTACTGATCTTTGGTCTAATATTGCTTGAAACCCTATTTTGGTAGATCCATATATTCTTCCTCAAGCATTATCAAACCAATGTGAGAGCATGGTTAGGTAGACAAAAAATACACCTATAGGATGACCATGTGGTGTAGTCATTTTCTTTAACCCACAAATTATGGCAGGCATTTCCCTTGAGAAATTCTGACTAATTTGACCAAAAATCCTTCTTTTCGGAGACCTGTATCTTCTTCTTCAAGGATTTTTTCTGAGAACCGGGGCCATGGTCAGATAGATATTTCAACAAAATATGGGATGGTAGGTCATGGCGGACATTTTATTCTTCTTATGAATTATGGTGGTCATTTTCATAAGGTAGCTACGTTAGGGCAGTTTTTCAACACTTAGTCAAAATCCCCAAGTTATCATACCGTTACCAACTAATACCAGAATGTAACAATGACATCATGAGACATTAAGACACCAACATGTGTTTTTCAACCTCATCACACATGCCATATCAACACTTCTTTTGTCATTAATGACCTCCTTTGACACCAATGACAACCATACTCAACAGTGTCCTTGTGCTAATAAAATTCATAGGGTGACATAGATCTGTTCCTTGTTGAAGTGGTTATCCACCCATGCTTTTAGTTTTCCTTATGATGGTCACATGTGTAAGAAATCAATCTTCCAAAGTAGGAAAAATATTTTTTTGCATATTTAGAAAGTTGGCTAAGTATTGACCAATATTCCAACACTACATAAATAATTTGGCATACCTTGACGATTTCTATTATATTCCAATTTCCATAGGTGAGGTTTCATTCTTCGTGGTTTTTCTCCATTCTCTTCTTTACCATTGAATTTTTCTTTGTCTATAGTTCGATAAATATGGTTCTTAGGGAGAAAGTGCCTATACTCATCAAACACTTCCTTTACTAAACTCCTTGAACCACGAGATTTTATCTTGGGAACACAAGCTGGACATGCAAATTTACCCTTTGTTTGAAGACCTACAATATATATGAATTAGTGTAGCGAATTAGAATTACCATTTAAAATAATACATGATATTTTCAATAGATATATATAATATTAAAGAACAAAAGAAAGTAACAATATACCACAAAAATGGTTAACCCGGGAGCATCATGAATTGTCCATCCAAGTATTCCATGGAATTGAAATCGTCTTTTCCCTATTGGTCTAGAGATGTCATACATAGTGACGCCAACCCATAACTTCAAAAACTCATCGATAAGAGGCTCAATATATACATTGATATCTTTAACCTGGTACTTACCTAATTGGTCCAACATACATGATTAATTATATTTAGCTATATGTCGTTATATATAAAAGACATAATTATCATGCACGAAACAAAGAAATGAAATATTTAGTGATCAGACTTTCAAGTAAAAAAATACAAATTAATTAAATACCTGGAACAATAATTTCCAACATTGTGTGCTCTCTCTTGACCAACATCCAAGGAGGAAGGTTATTGTTTATAACAAAAATAGGCCACACTGAGTAGGTAGAACGAAGCTCTCCAAATGGATTGACACCATTAGCTGCCAACGAAAGTTTAACATTACGAGGTTCTTCTTTGAAAATTGGCCACTTTTCTTCGATGTACCTAAATGTAAACCCATATTCAGACATTTGAAAAACATCATCTCGACTTATGTTCTTTGCATGGAAATCTATAAACTGTGCTATACTTTGACACCTAAACAACTACTGGAGACGTGGAATTATCGTAATATAATGAAGAACTTTGTGAGGCACCTTTTTTTGTCACTTTATCGATTCAATACCTACTTGTTTGACATTGTGGGAATTCATTTTCTAATGCATATTGTCCATAGTATATGATATGATCATTCGGACATGCATCAATAACTTGATACTGCATTCCAAATTCTTTCATAATCACATATATCTCTCGATATGTGCATGGTAAAATATTTGACGTTCATAATAGAAATTCAGCTAACAATCTACAAAATTCATAAGAATAAGTCGATCTAAACAATATTAATCATCAATATCGCATCCATAATTTACAAATTAGATAACAATAGCAATATAGGAAAAAATTCAACCCTTTATGTACATGTGAACATGCAGACATAAATAATTAACAAATTACATACCTTAGTATCTGTGTGAGACAGGTGTTTGATAAACCATTCAAAACCTTCAAGTTCACTAACAACAATATAGCAGATAGAATATTTGTTTTTGAGCCTTCATAAAGAGGTTGACGTGACTTCTCGAGTAGAGGATCAACATCATGACTATCATCCTGGTTGTCCTCATCCATTGGAGAAAATGTGTCTTGGATCAATCTATGTATCTCATCTTCCTGATTTGTATCACTAACATTATGTTCATCCATATCATCATTAAGAACTTGATCAGCTTCAATATTCTAATCTAGATGTTCGTCACCCTGTAAATGAGTATTTCTGCTAGTACTTGGCAAATAACTCTCTGGAAGGGGACATTTTGGGGGCATTGTCTATATATTTACAAACAACGTAGTAAAATTAGTGTGTATAAAACATATAATAAAATGATAAGACATATTACTAAAATTCATGACATGATGACTATTACAGAGAATACATTAAAAATTAAATAACCTCTTACCAAGGGACGATATTCATAACCCCCTTCGGCGTGCCCCTTCTCCCTACAATGTCGTTCAACTATCGTTATTAAAATTCTTCTTCTTTGCAAGCCCCTGCAATCATAGAAAGGGAAATAACATTTTCCATCTCCCGTTGCCTCTAATGCCGCTCTAAACTGGGCAAGCTTCCTTGCATTTTCATGCATAGTGAAAAATCCTTGTAGTGACAAGTAATTGTCTTACCTACACCACACCAAACAATAACTTGTCAAATAAATTAGATATAAGTATATTTCTAAATGCAGTATATTATACCGTGTAACGCGAGTACCAGCCCAGCTCTAGTTGTCGATTCCACTAGTTACAAAAAAAAATCCAGTATATTATATACCAATTTCTATAAAGAAAAAAGTGAAAACTATGATGAATAGGATTTGTCATTGATGACAACATTGATGACAATCATTTTGGAAAAATATGATAATTTGGTGAAAAACAGGAAAATGACTAAGTATGGGGAAATTAGTAAAAATTGCCTTAGGGAAATGCATGCCATAACTTATAAGAGAATATAAATTCCCGCTCCAGATGGGGGTCCTATAGATTGTTGTTTTTCCTACCTTACCATGTCTACAGTTTGACCTAAAAGTGCTTGAGGGAGAAGTTATGGACCTGCCAAAATAGGGGGTTTTGCCAGAGCAAGCAAAAATGGCTAAGTAGCCTAAAAAATATGCCCTCCCTAAATTATGGGTTAGAGTAAATTCTCATAGAACATGGGGGTCTTGTAGTGTGTTGGTTTTTCTACCTAACCATGGTATTATTTCTGCTTAAGCATGCCTGAATAAAAAGTTATGAATCTGCAAAAATGAGGTTTCAGAATAAATTTTTGAGAAAGTCCTGAAAATGAATAAGTGTTGGAAAACTAGCTCAGGTAGCCTTAAGAAAATTCCCACCACAAATTGTGTGTTAAAGAAAATGCTCGCACCATATGAGGGTCTTGTAGATTGATATTTTGTCTACTTGACCATGTATTTAGATTGTCTTGTATGTAGCTGAGGAAGAAGTTATGAACCTGCCAAAACAATGTTTTAGGCAGATTGGACCAGACTAAGAAAATTGTCCAAGTGTTGGAAAAACTAGCTCATGTGACCTTGGGAAAATGCTCTCCGTACCTTGTAGGTGTATGATAAAAATTATCTGAAGCTATCATCCTACATATTTTTGAATAGGATATCTCACCATGGTATCAATGCTCAAAGAAGATGTTTGATGACAAAGATAATGGTCTGGCAAAATAGAGTTTCAGGTTGTTTTGCACTATTCCAGTACTGGCAAAACTGCCTCAGTGGCCTCAAGGAAAAACACCCGCCCTATGTCATAGGATGATGAGAAAAATAATATGAAAGTGTTAGGCTATAGATTGTTGATGGGTGCATCTAAACATGGTCTCAATTATCCTATGGAGTGTTTTATAACAAAGACATAAATCTGCCAAAAGTAAGAAAAATATTATTTTTCATTTTAAGAACACAAGAGAATTGGTTGCTAGATTTAGGAAAATGAAAAGGCATTTTGAAATGCCCGCAAGGAGGGGTTATTTTGATGATAAAATTCATCAGGTAGTATAGGCATGTTCCTTGGTGAACTGACTATCCAACCATACATTCAGGTTTTCTTATCATGGTCTCATATGCAAAATAT
Source organism: Pseudotsuga menziesii (assembly GCA_001517045.1). Lineage (NCBI taxonomy): Eukaryota > Viridiplantae > Streptophyta > Pinopsida > Pinales > Pinaceae > Pseudotsuga > Pseudotsuga menziesii. The sequence goes on along the minus strand of LPNX010641852.1, from coordinate 255,384 downwards.
CAATCTACCAAAAATAGGAAAAATAATATTTTACATAGTGAGAACAAAAGAAAATTGACCAAGTGTTAAAAATGGGAGTTTGAGTAGTCAATTGGAAATTCCCACAAAGGGATGTCTTTATGCAAGTAAATTTATCAAATATCATGGATCCATTTTTTGGTAAGTTGTCCATCTACTCATGACTTCAGGTCTCCATAGAGTGTTCACACGTGTGAAATAGGAGTCTGCCAAAATGGGAAGAAACTTTTTTGATGTTCAAAAGAGGTTGAGAAGCTATTTTGAAATGCTTTCCAGAGGTTGTGTGTGTGTCAATAGATTTATCTTGTCATATGGTCTTGTTCATTATTGAAATGACTATCTATCCATGCTTGTAGGTTTCCTTATGGTGATCACATGAGGGAGAAATCAATCTGCCAAAGTAGAAGAAAAGTTGTTTTTACAAGTTAAAAACATTATTTTATAAGTGTTAAATTAAACAATTTGGAAGCCTATATGCTGATGTGGATAGTACTAAAGACAAGATACTAATGGTGTATGGACAAAGTTGAGACAGGGATGCCGTATGTTGTATGTTGAATGACTTGCTGAGTATAGAATGAAGACTTGTTGATTGGTATTTTTGATGTGTGTGCCTCTGGAAAACTTTGGAAGAGTCTAATGTATCAATTGTAATTTGTATAGGGAAGTTGGGTGGAGCTGGGGAAATAATTATTGGTCTTTTGACAAGTTGAAGCTTGTTTGGATGTTGCAACATCCTAGTCAGTTGTAGCTGACTAAACCATTCTGGTGGGTGGTGCCACCTTATAGGTTGTAGCTGATATTCGAGATTTAAGTATCCACTTATATAAATATTACAAAACTATATCTTGTGTCCCTTGTGCAATGTCTTGATAGTGATGTGTTTAGTTGATGAATGGCATGTGCCTAGTTGATATTTTTTTGATAAATATGTTGTTGAAGCAATTGTAAAATAATTATATAAGATTGGTAGAAAAAGTTGAAATTGAGTTGAAGCCTTAGCTCATTGATTCCCCCCCCCCCCCCCGCCTCTCAGTGAGCATTGTGTCTAATAGAATGAATTTTTCATTGATGACAACAAGTGTTGTGTAATGACCTTTGATTTACTCACAAGGAGACCTTTATAGTTTGGACATTGGAACACTAGGTGGCCCAAATGGTCCAAATGAAAGTTGTCCTTCTACTGTGGAAAGTGATTAACACTATGTCAATGAACAATAGCTTAGTGGAGAATCAGCTCTATAAAAACAAAGAATTGGCTAGAGTCATTATTGACTGGACCCTCTTGCTGCAATTACTATGGTTTAAATAAAAAGAGGGAGTTGCAGGTTTGTTAAATGCATTCGTAAGGTACATGACCCAAAGAATACAACTATTATTTTGAGCCTCAATGTTAGTTTGTATCCCCCCAAAAAGGATGCATGCTTACCTTTTATCAATTTACGATCAGATGATTGTTGCAGAATATGACTGATCTCTCTAGTTTTGGATATGGTTGATAAATAAATATGCGCTCAATCCGCACTCAATCAATCACCAAGAACCTTGTCGCAACTATAGCAAATGTACCGAAAATGCATGAGTTGACCCGTGCGTAAACAACCAAGAGCCATTGAAAGCCAAGGAACTACTTAAGTGAATATGCGCAGATGTTATAAATTCATAGGGACGGCCCCCAATTGCTTTAGTGGGGACTACAATCATGGCTATGTTTTCATGGTTTCAAAACGAAAACAATCTAAACGAGATGCCATTTGTCTACTTATTACATTAGCCACATCTATTTGTGCAGTGCTATTGACCGGTGGTTCATTGGAAGAAGTGACTTATGTCTTCTAGTGCTTCACAAGAATTCTCTATTCACTAGACAATCTTGATATTTATGAGTCTAATTTGAATGAGGTTTTATAATCCTGCTACTAGTGTGGTAGTAATAAGAAGAAGTGTATGCGTGAAAGATAAAAGTGGGTGTGTGAGCGTTAAAAATGAAAACATTGGTTTGGCGGGTGTGCAACGATAGCCATATATCATCAATATAGAGACGAAAGTTCCTCAAAAATAAAAAACGTCGATATTGCCACGAATTTTTCACCATGATAAAAAAAATGAAGTATTAATCCACGGATGTTCAAAACATGGAAATATTTCATGGAAACGTCCGCCCAAATGTATTAGTGGCTTCATCCCTTGCATCCTAAACAAACTAAGGTGCTAAGGGTGTCAAGCAAAAGACTAAAGAGAACAAGGGGCTCACTTTGCAACTCAAAGGATAAAGGTAAAGATTACCATGGTGAGGTAAAAGGACCTAAAGGATAATTAAACGAGATCCTTCTAACTATAGCTAGTGGGTATAAAAAATATAAACTATGTGGAGGTAGGTAAAACCTGCAAAGTAAATGTTAAGTTCTTTCCAATTGTAAAAGGGGTAAAAACCCTAGAGAGATTAACATAGGGTTTAACATTTACATTTTCTGCGTTGTGTAAAGGTGAGAGATCCGAGGGCTCTCGGCCCTTCCAACAAACCTGATACTCTCAACCCACCCAACATTTAAGGAAAATGAAACACTCTACTTGTCATACTCTCAGCGTATCCAACGTCAGAGGCATCCAACGATGCTATAGTTTTATCACAGAGAAAATTGCTCCTAAGGTAATTTTGCTCTTTCACAATGTTCATTCTCCATTTTTACTGTAATTTAAAATTCTAATGTTAAAAATGCCCAAGTTATTAATCTCTGTTTGATGTTTGGTCTGGAAGGAGGCTTCGACAGTTGCTAAATGGTGAATTTTGATGTGCAAAGATTGGGTATTGGGTCATGGCATTGATAATGGCTCTGGTAAGACCTATGACCTCAGAACCCCACAATTCTTTGAAGGTCTGTGGTGTGGAAAGAAAAGGAAAATATGGAAAACATAGTTTCTTTAGGGTTTGGATTTGTTTTGGGAGTTACAAGCCTCCTTCATTTTCAATGGTATACTCTCTTGTGTTTTGGAAAAGATATGATTATGATTTTTAAAATCCCTAGAGCTAATATAGCATTTATATTTTTAAAGTTCCCTTTCTGGTTACTGATCGTGGAGTCTGGGTTGTAATACGGTTGTTTGATAATTCATGGAAAGAATTATCTTACCGTAAACGCTTAGAAGAGTTTTAAGGGATTACTATCTCTACATTTTTTGTTTTTTTTTTATAAAAACCTACACAGTACTACTCTGTAAACTTGTTATACTGTTTATATAATAATGATGTTTATCACAATACATTTACTGCATTTTTGTTTCTAATTTGTTTAAAGGTTCTCGGTACTATTCGGTAATTGATACAATGTTTCTAGCACTATTCTGTATTTTATTAATATGTGGATAAATTGGTTTCTTGGTTACATTTTACAGCATTCATGTCTTAACTAAAATGGACGCCCTGCTACTGCTGGTTTTCTGAAAATGGTTTATGAGCCTTTATGGTATTTCTTGGATTAATAGATTACTGCGTAAGTGCTTATTTCGAAGAATTCTGTTTTAAAGTTTTTTTTTAAAGAGTTACGACCCATTCTGGTTATGACCTTACTTTTTTATTGAGCCTAGAGTATTTTCATTGTAATCTGCAGTTATTTATTACTTGGGAAAATTTCTTAGCCTTACAAGATTTGAACTCTTAACTTGTGGTAAGAAGAAACTTGGATAGGAAAGTTAGTTTGGTTTTTATATTTAAATCTACTATTTTTTAATTGTAAGATGTTAACCCTAAATTCATTTTTGTAAATAAAAGATGAGCCTTTCCGCTGTTAGCAAAGATATTGAGTAATTTGTAAAACATAAGCCTTTCGGTTGTATAATAGTAATACTTAAATAAATTAAGAATTTAATAATCCTTTCAGTTGCATGTTATTGATACTAGCTATTAAATATATATACTTTTATTTATATGGGTATTAAAACCTCGGTTAGAATCCATTTCGTAAAGAACCTAGATCTATTATTTTAGCACACTTATAAATTTTACAATGCTAAATAAGAGTAAAACCCTAACTGTAAAGAGAATTTGTGGTTTGGTTAAAACAATGATAACTCTGCTTTAATTTTCTGGTAAATTCTATAATAACATTATTTGTTCTAAGTACTAAATAATTCTACATTACAAATCCTACTATGAAAAACTTGTTTTAAACAGTAAAAATCCATTCTTCTGTACTTAATTGGAAATTTACAGGAATTAAACTTTCTTACTTATTTCGAAAACAATAAATCGAACTAGGAACTTTCATCATTCATAAAAGTCTTCATAACTAAACAGAAAATTAAAAATAATAAACCAGTAACAATATAGAACCTATTAACTTTCGAAGTGGACAAATACCTAAAGAAGGTCGTTCCTTCCAACCACCTCCTAAAAGCAGAAAAGATTACTTGCTTTAGGACCCCCAAGCCTATTTATTGAACCACCAGGATGAAGAGATTGTGTAGAATCCTGTTCTATCCTCTCTATGACATAGCAGTCACACTTGGAGTGAAAACACTTACCAAATCACTCTAGCTTTCCCCTCATTGAATAGAGAAGTTGCCTCCTGCAACAACTAGAAAGTGAATGTTGTTTCTTCCATTTGTCATATTTTCCTTCTACACCAGATCATTCCTCCTAGTGGGTCAGTGAACACTTTTCAATAGTTATCTTTGGGTAGATGTCTCTTCTTTCAATTATTTAATACTAAAATATCCAATTACAGTCATCTTTAACCATCCTTGGTCAAAAACATAAAACTTTACAATAACTTTTAAAGTAATGTCTTTTCACAAATAAAATGTTTTGTAGTTCTAGGTGGGTTACAACCAGGGAATCCATTCTTTTTATTTTTATCATGTGTAGTACTTCCTGGGTAATCCTAATGGCTTCTTGGATATGCGTGTTCTTTAAGAAACCGAACTACTCAATAGAGATGGCCATGGAGAGAATAGGTTTGTGTCTGTTTGAGATAACTTTTTTGATGAGTTTATATATAAGTTTGCAGAGGGAAAAGGGTCAAAAGTCCACAAAGGTTTTAGGAATGTCATATTAAGGAATGAGGGTCAAAAAAGTAGAGTTTGAGGCTCTACTTGTATTCCCTTCCCTCTAGGATTGCTCGACAGCCTTCAACACATCATGCTTTACCAAATCAACAAAAAAGATGAAGAATTCCACAGGAGAGCCATTGGGCCCTGGGCTCCTGTCCTTATTGAATCTCTTTGGATCTAATTCAATTTACCCTAGAGAAACCTCATCAATCATGCTCTTCGGGTATTAAGAGGAAAGGACATAAAGGAAGTTCTTAATGACCTGTAATTGATATGATATGAGGGATTTCCCATCCTCCATAAAACGTGAGGTAAGATGTTTCATCCCCAATATTTTGAGATGATCCAAATTGCTAACAAGAGTTCCAGAACCATCAACAAGTTCCCAGATAGTATTATTGTTTCTCATGGAAGAGGAAAAAATATGGAACTATTTTGTATTAGCATCCCCATGTTCTATCCATAGGGCCCTTCTCTTGATTCTCCAAATAAGTACCTCATGTGCCAATAATTTTTCCTTTTTACATTTAATGGATGCAAATTTATGATCCTTGGAATCATAGAGGATGCTCGAAGGAGACATGGAGAAGAGTTTTTGTAACTCCATATCCAGGTCCTCAAATTCCTTTCGATGTTTTGCAAGCAGTAAATTTTCCCATGCTTTGAATTCACCCTTCAGTCTTTTTAGTTTCATAACCAGACTGGTCATCACATCACACTCTAGCATAGATATAATAGAGGACCAAGAAGCAAAAACTAGTTGTGAAAAATATTCCACCTGTAGTCAGGCCCTATTGAACTTGAAGGGATAGTTTCTCAATTGGTCTGATGCATCCCATTCCAAACATATGAGAAATTGATTGGAGATAATCGAATGGTGAACCCAGGAGTGATATTGAGAGAAAAGAGGTACCAAGGAATCTGATACAATAAATCTGTTACGTATTTTACGAATTCCCTTATCACCCGATCTACCATTTCTCCATGTAGGGCTAATACAGGTTGGTGCAATTGCCACCATATTGGTATGGGATAGAAACTGAACAAAATAAGTAATGCGTGGATCAATATGGGAATTTTGGCCCCAAATATCTGCATCTGAGAGGGTAAAGTTAAGATCACTAGCAATGATTAAGTTAGTGTGATAAAAAAATCCCTCATTAATAGCAACCTCCCAGAATAAAGTTCTATTAAGATGGGGACCATAGTAGTTGAGACAAGAGAGTTCCAAAGGTTGATTCCTCAATACAACCATTACCAAAATACCAGAAGGGGAGAAAAATTCCTTACAACACACAACAGCAGGATCTCAATCTGAGATAAGGCCGCCCGTGAGGCCAAGATAGTCAGTAGCACAAAATTCCCATCTAGGTATAATTTTAGCAAAGGAGAGGAAGGCATGTGTGTGGTCACACATAGTTTCCTGAAAGAATAACATATCAGGCTTGATAATAGAGAGAAAAGAATCGAGGGATTTGATATTGGTAATTCCTATGAAACCATATATGTTAAGAGAGAGTAATTTCATTAGGAACCTAAGCCCGAGGAATACTTTTCTCTAAGTACCCCAGAGGACGATGGATGATAAGATGAGTGAAGGGATCTAGCTACCAATTTAATTCTAGTAGTAATGGTAGAAGACGAAAGTACCCCAATGTCCCTCAATTTCTGAATGGTTTTTACTTTCCATGATCTCCTAATGGTCCCATTCTTATGCCTAATCGAGTCAAGAGGAACTGTCGAAGGCATGATAGGATATTTTTCAGTGAAAATGGTGAGTGATTTTAGGAGTGAGGAGTCAATGAAGGATGAATCTTCCTAGGGACTAGTAGGAGGAAGGAAAGTATCTGGCAAGGGAAGAGAAGGAGTCCCATCAAGGAGGGGGGGGGGGGGGGGGCAGGAATCAGCCTCATAAAAGAAAGAGGGAATAGGTAACGGGTGTGCTAGTGGAGGAGGAGGAGATACCAAATCCACAATATTCCCTAAAGGATCAATGGTCAAAACCCTAGCAGGAGAAGAATCCATCCCTCTCGAACAAATAGTACCAAAGACCCCAATAGGGGAAGTACCCCCCATAGGAGTAGCAATAACAAGTGAAGAGACCACCGGGGATAAAACCAAGGGTAAAGAAGTCACATAGCCCAAGTCCAAAGAAGGTTAGGGACCATCCCTGCCCAATCTAATAGTACCCACCATAGGGTCAGCAACCAAAGGTAAAGGAGAAACCACTAGGAATCCACAGCGAGCAATATTCTCAATATCTGCAATAAAATCCAACTCTCTTTTAGTGAGATCCTTGTAGTTAGTAGGAGAAGAAGAATTGTAGATACCTTTAGGTGGTGAGGTGGCGATGAAGAGATACCAGGATCATATGGGCTGCAAGATACATGTTGATCCTCAACCCCATCCACGCCTTTCGTTGCCCGAGGAGACCCATGTAACAAAATAGGACAACAACGTCTGAGATGACAGGTATCATGACAAAATTGTAGTGAAAAGGTATATGGAGGTATTATGGATATTAGAAAGGATAATTTCGTTGTACCTAATATCAATAGTTGGCATTAGACCCACATAAACATCTAATTCAACCAAAACCTTTGATGTGCGCTTATCAAAGAAGTGTAATAAATTATCTTCCAACGTCACGAACTTGCCCAAAGGGTTAGTAATTCCCATAAGTACTTCCTTTCTCTAGAGTGGCAGGGTTAATGCTGGGAGAAATACCAAAATGTGGTGAATAACAACTCTTTCGCATATAGGATCAAACCGTGAGTACCAGCGAGCCCTTACCCAGTGGCTAGAGAGAATTGAGAATGACAGTGGCGTCCTTCCCATTGAGGAAAATAAAGACATACCAACCATTTAAGAGCTTGTTGATGGTTGGGATGTAGTTCAGTACTAGGCTTCTAGTGTTGGGTTTCCCAGGCTACCCATTTTTCTTTCTCAAGCTTACAATATTCCAGTTGATCGACCAAGGCATGCCTACACATCATCTCAACTTTGTCCAAAACAAATATCGACCTAAAACAAAACATCTCTTTACATCCAGTGCCTTGATAGCCATGGACTTCCGCTGAGCCTTGAAGTGAGCCTGAGAGGCGCCAATAGACCCATGGGTCTTGGAAGGAATCAAAGTCACCATGAAACCAAAAAAAAGAACCCGACAGGACGACAAGGTACCATAGGGGAGAAAAAAATAAGAAAAAAAAGAAACCCCAAAGAAAGGGAACCGACAAACCCGACACCATAGGTACTGCATGGAAATCAAGTAGTCAAACCCAAGAAATCCAAAAAATAAAAACAAAACAACGTTAAGGTCAAACCCCCATGAAATCCGGTAATAATCACGACAATACCCTTGTGAGTCCCAGAAAATATTAACACAATACAAAGTAGTACCCAAGTCAAAACCTTGAAAAACCCAAAATCACCACCCCCACAGACAGGAAAATCGGAATACAGATAAGGCAGTAAGCCCCAAATGGCCAAAACCACCAACCAAGAGAAGACTGGGGCCCTACACAGTCATAAGCTCAGGGAAGCTAGTAAGTCCAAGATCACCCGATAAAACCAGAAGAGACCCAACACCATAAAAATCGGAGGCACCAAGTAGTGAGCTAAAATAAGAGAGATAGTCACTCTGCCAAAAATGAAACTGACACAAAAACCCTACCACAAGAGTAGAGGTCGTCATTGTTAGAGGAGCTCCGGTAACCAGAACTAGGGAAAATAACCCTAAATACTAGTAAGAAGAAAAATAATAAACAAACAAAAAAAGAAAAACAAACCTATTCCCACTTTTTTCCATGAATGGTACTAAGCCCTCGGGGAGAGGGAAGACTCCATGCTAGGGAAACAAAGCTAGTACCAGGTCAGGACACCAAGAGGAAATATCACCAAATGAATATGAAAATCATCAACATTCAAAAGTTGGTTAGAAACACTCATTCCAATATAATTTTATAAGTTATTAAGAGAATGTCAAATTTTGATTGTAGCACGTCTACAATTTTTGAGAAAATAAAGGGATGAACTTCTTTAATCGGTTTTATAAAGGCCCAAATAAAGTAAGGAAAACATTATAGATATTATTTAAATTTCAAAACATTTTCTCATATATTTAGAGAAACACTTGCAACAAGAGGAAGCTTGTGTTTCATTAATTCAATTTATTTTTGTATGACGTTATAAGTCAAGAAATTCTAAAATGACAACGTTGGGAAAATGTTGGTAATTTTTATATGAGAAGGCCATAATAAACAACACTTTCCATTCCAATAAATTCCATAATAGTTATATTTTCACTAAAAGTTAGTGTATTTCCGTAATATATTGCAGTATACTACAACATGAAATCCATGTAAAAACATCAATAAACAACATTTCCATTCCAATAAATTCAATAATAGTTTTATATTTTTACCAAAGTTTAGTGTATTTCCATAATATATTGCAATATACTACAATATGAAATCCATGTAAAAACATCAATGTACTTTATTTTATGATCATGTTTGCAAATATATGCTTGTAATATTTCTCATCAAATAATGTTTTAAAAATAATTATGATTTCTCATCTAACAATGTTGTAAATATAAACAATATATGAACTCCATGTTGTTATCGTTCCTTTTCCAACATAAGGCCATGTAGATCCCATGATGCAAGTGGCCTACACTGATTACAACCACTCCCACATAGCAGAAGGTAACAAGGTTGCTTTGAGCCACCACCTAGTGATTCGCTCTATGATGGCCTTCCTTCCATTGATCTTTTCATTAACATTGTCAGGCTTTATGATGTGAGAAAAAATGTGATTGTCATGTTTCTACACAATTTCATTCACCAAATCAAAGAGGAGGGTGATGGTTCAAGGGTGTCTGCAAGTTAATGAGGGTCTCTTTTGACATGTTAGATGCAATAGAAAACTGAAAAAACATGCATCCATCAACTTACATGGATATTTTGAGACACTTACACAATGAATCTTGTGATAAGTAAAAAAATGAAATGTAGGAAATTGAATAATGTTTCCAAATATATAATTATTTTCTACTGAAAATGTTCTAAGCTATCTAAAGTTAGAATTTTTTTAACAGACAATTTTTATTTTTGGAACAAATTACAAGGTATATGTTTTTTTGGGTGCAGCCTT
>LPNX010641852.1:212989-245007 GCA_001517045.1 Pseudotsuga menziesii | reverse complement strand
TCTTGTTAAAATTTACATATTTGGAATATGCAAAAAAAATTATATATGTTTCTAAAATTTCATAAAAAAATGGAGGTGTGCAGTACACTATAACCAATAGCTAAACACGAGCATGTTGAAAAATTGGATGTAATGCTCAATTAGCCATGGTTTATCATACTCCAATGCATAGGTATGATGAATCCAAAGCAAAGTTTGAAGTAGATACATAGGCATAATAATTCCACACCAGCAGGGGTGGAGGCTTGACCATAGTGGGATTAAACGCACATGGGTTGTGTTTAAATGCTAATTTGTCTTCTCGTCAAACATAAACATGCACGCATTATATTTATGCAAAATGCGCATGCATTTTGTAAGACTATAACGCACACACGTTTTGGAAGCCTATAAATTTACATTTGATTATTTAGAAAATTTTATAACAATATTTTAATTATTTTATGTCCCCCCTCCTTCACCTCCCTCTTCCGCTAAAATATTACTAACCCCCCTTCCTCCCCTCCCCCCCTCCTCTCTCCCTAACACACCACCGCCCAATTCGTTCTCTCTCTCTCACACACACATGCACACACACACCTATGTCTCCCCCTACCACTAACACCTGTATGTCCCCACTAAGCCTTTCTCTCTAGCTCTAACTCTTAAAAACCCCCTATTTTTCTATCTCTAATCTCTTAGCACCCTGTTGGGTGTTATCTCGACTAAATTAATACAAAAATGTTTGGATGTGTTCTACTATCTTGAATACACCTAATATTTAATTACCTGCCGGGGTTGGTAGGATTCGAGTTGATGCAAAATATATGCGAAGGTAGAGGGTTTCCTAAGGCGTTGTAGAAATACTTAAATAAACAAAAGATTGAAAAATATTCAAAATGAAAAACCGAGTGAAACTCCTAAATTAGTAATATGGTTGAAGTAAAACAAAACATCATACTAGGATAATATCAGACTATGTTATTTCAACTAACAAATGAGAATATAATAGAACCTATTAAATAACTTGAAGAGCTAACTATTCACAGAAAGTACATATTTGAAAATACAATCACAACAACTAGATAATTTATGAACAAATAATTTTTGACTGAAAAATATATTATCAACAACTACTTGAAAAATTGGGGTTCAAGGAAGACTTAACTAATAAGTGAATGGAAAACTGAATAAAGAAAAGCAAGTAGAAAACTTAATAAAGAAAATTAAATAAAAAGCAACTAGAAAACTTAATAAAGATAATTTTAAGTTATTTTCTACAAGTCTTTTCAATAATCACAAAGTGAAAGGAATAGGTCTTATCACTATGATAAATTGACAAGATACTAGTATACTAGCAATTAAAACACCTAGCCCTACAAATCCATATATAAAGAAATAAATCAAACATAATTTCAAAACATTACAACATTGTTAAAGAAGAAAAACGGAAATTAAAAGGAACAAAATCACAACGCATAATTCAAAGCATGAGTTGGAAAGAGAAAACTAAGGATAAAACATTGTAAATACTTTAAACAATCTAATCTACAGTTCAAATAAAAACATAATCATTATCTAATGACTACAATCAGAGCATAATAAAACATCCAAAGAAACAAAACTGAAAATAGGTTTAAAAATAAACTAAGAACACTAAAGGTCAGATGAAAGGCTGGATACCAGTCTGGAAGGAAGGTTTGAATGAAAGTCCAATCACAAAGTCCGAATGAGAGTCTGTATACAGAAAATAATAAAAACAGACCTGAATGATTTACTTATCAGCTGATTTTGTGCATATGAAAACAAGATGCATAAAGACAGGATTTAAATCTAATTAATCATCATATTTAACAATGAAATAAACAAAAACAAATACATGAAAATAAGAAAACCATTGCATATTAATAAACAAATTGGAATTTAAATTGTATAAACTTTTAACATGAATAAATAGAACTTAATCTATCTAAATTAATGAAAACAACCTATTCTATGTGCTTATTTGAATTCTATTTAAATTGATAAAAACAACCTATTCTATATGCTTGTAAATAAGGATGAACAATAATCTAAGAATGAAAGGATTAAAAGCAACCCTGAAAGTAAACTATACGTGAACGACCATTTATAAATGAAAACTACATTAACATCATAGTATGAATTTTATTAACTACAACAGAGACATGCTACAGGAAATAGAGAAATAAATAATTGGAAGCACTTAACTACCTAAACAAATTAGATGTAAAACTACTTATCTGTAAGGATGAGATAACAAAAAATCGTATGAAAATAGAAACCACAGATTGTCAAGGGGCCGTCTTAGCAATCGTGGATAATGCCTAGCGAATGCTTGCACATGCAGTCATAAACAACAAAGCATAGAGTTCTTATTAAACAGAAGGAACATAGTTACAATATCCTTCCCTCAAAGAAAACTAACTATCTATATAATGGATTGATCAATCCCCTCTCTCTCTACATAGAGGTGTTTATATACACACTGTTTTCAAGAGGTTGAGCAAGTCCACCCTTTAGTGGTCAACTACTGTTCTTAATTTAGTCAATCATAAAAGGCAATAATAGTTTACAGGCGAGCACATAGGCATATCCCTTCTTTGGTGTAAGTCTAGTTTTCTTCATTATGAACATGGCATGCAGGCTTCTATTCAGTGTGAACAATGCGTCGTAGTGGTGTAACTACTCCTCTTTCCACGTGAATGGTTGAGTGGTGGCGAGTGAAGGAAATTGCAAGCTGGTGTGCTATCTAGAACATGACTTTATTACCCAAGCACATCGATAACAATTTATTTGTAGGCTATTTTATATTTTACAGTGCACAGGATGATGGGAGATCTAGACGGGAGGATGAATAACTAGCTGCATTGTGAGCTGGATACATTGAGCGTTAATATAGGGCAACATGGAAAACCACCAATGAATTTTGCACAACAGGCTAGATGACAAGGTAATAAGCAACAACATCATGACAGCGACAATCCTCTAGAATGTTCCCTCCTTTGAATGCGTGAGCAGTGAAAACATAATGGAGAAATTAATGCACCTCCAATCCTTCTAGATTGTTAATTATGCTATCACCTGGGCACGTGGTCAATAGAACGGTTTGCATATTGCTTCAACGTTTAATTCCTAAAATTGGTTATGGACAATGCATAGCTTGATTAACGAGCTAGATGACGAGTTGCATGATGAGCTGGACAACGATTGCGTAGATTGGGCTGAATGGAAAGCTGAATGTGTTTTATTTATAAATTCTCCCAATCATACTACATAACCTGCAAAAAAATATGTAAACCAATTAATATATTAAATATGCTTTAAATAATATAGATTTAAGTTAATAAAATCATAAAAATGATATTAATAACCAAAGCTGAATAAACATTAAATTTGTTCTTACCTTGTGCTGAATAACAATCTGCATGACATAAAATACATGAAAGATAATAAAATATGCATTTAAATGTGTTATTTTAACTCCAAAAGTGATAAGAAAATGAGGCTCAACATGTCCCCTCCCCGTAAAAACATAACACCTCTTTCTCTCTCTCTCCCTCTCTCAGACACACACACACATACACACACACATTCCCCTAACACCTCTCTCTCACTCCTAACACCTAACACCTCTATCTCCCTCCGCTCTCTCTCGCTCCCCAACTCATCCAACTACACTTAGCCCCAACCACCGTATATATTCCCCAACCCTCTCTCTATCTCTAAAAGACATCCACATGTCACCCCTTATGACTAACACCCCCCTCTCACCCCAATTCTTATTACCACCCCTCCTCTTCTCCCTACCTCTAACTCCCCTCCTCCTGCTCTCTCTCTGACCCTCTTCTCCATTACTAACCCCTTCTCCACTCTATTTCACTCCCCAACCCATGACACCTAAAAATATCCTCCTCAACCCATAACACCCACCCACACACACACACATCCATAGGTATCCCCCTACCTCTCAGCCCCCTCCTCCTCCTACCTTTAACCCACCCTTCTTCCTCTTAACTCTAACCTCTCCCAATCCCTTTACTTCCCTAACAACCCACCACACTCTCTCTCTCTCTCTCTCTCTCTCTCTCTCTCTCTCTCTCTCCTATGGCTCCCCATACCACTAACACCCCCCCTTCTCTCTCTCTCTCTCACACACACACACACACATCCCTTTGTTTCCCCATACCACTAACACCCCCCCTTCTCTCTCTCTCTCTCACACACACACACACACATCCCTTTGTTTCCCCATACCACTAACACCCCCCCTTCTCTCTCTCTCTCTCACACACACACACACACATCCCTTTGTTTCCCCATACCACTAACACCCCCCCTTCTCTCTCTCTCTCTCACACACACACACACACATCCCTTTGCCTCCCTCTACCATTAACACCCCCCTCCTCCACTCTCTCTCACTCCCCAACTCATCCAACTACACCTAACCCACACCCCCCTATCTATTCCCCAACCCTCTCTCTCTCACACACACACACACATATTCCATAGGTCAACCCATACCACTAATACCCCCACTTCCACTCTATCTCTCTATCTCTCTCTGACACACACATATCCCTATGTCCCCCACTACCACCAACAACTCCCCTCCTCTTTGGCATCATTGACTCAATGAGATATGAACCAAAAAAGAGTGTGACACTACCCATACCTTATTTAAAGGAGTCAAAGAAGTAAACTGAATTACTTGATTGGCATGACTCAGAGGCAAGTATATTAACCAATTGTAATATGGGACACAAACAAGTGCCATGTTCAAGAGTGACAACAAGATGCCAACAAAACTAACCTATTCTTCCCAATTTTCCCATCATGATGGATGAGTACCTCTTTATTTTTTAATGATCTTGAGGAGAAGAAAAAATGCTCAGTATAGCTCATATTAAATGAGTCCCTCAACATATATTTAATGAGCTTGAATAAGGAGGGTTTCAGTCCCATATGGTTCCTTTGATGCATTGTTTTACAAGTACAAAGAAGGTAAAATCTGTGTTTTTTTCAGATTTAGAGAGTATGAAAAGAATCTAAATAAGAATCCAAGGAAATTATTTTTCAGAAATTTAGTCTTCTCGCGAAAAAAATAGAAAAAATGTGACAAAGAAATATGTTAGTCGATGATAGGCCAGAGTATACTTTTTTTGTAATTAGTGTAAATGGTCCAAAAAATGGGTAACCTATCACCAATTAGACATTATTTTTAAACCCTCTTAATGAGTGTGAAAGAGACAAATATCACTCAAAAATATTTTCACTTTTAGGGAGTCTGAAAAGAGCTTAAAGAAAACTCCGTAGAGTTCCTTTTTTGTAAATATTCCATCGAGGCCAAATAAATAGATAAACTATACTCGACAGACACTTCCTAATTATTTCACAAGTATGGGAAAAGTGGACTAAACTCAACCCCTTTTATCTTACTTTTAACAAGTGTGACTATGGTATCAAAAGCACTCGAAATATTTTTCATGTTTCAACCAAAGCATGAAAAAGTAAAAAGTAAGCTCAACACTATCTTACCTTTTTTAAATGAGTTTGAAGACGGGTAGAAGGAATTATCACATATATGGTACACTTTAAAAAGAGCTTGAAATAGAGAATGAACTATGCTTAATAAAATTGTTTCATTTTTTAGTGATGTTGGAACTACAAATAAAATATGCTTAGGATAACACCCATTGGTGGGTTTCTTCCCAATATGATATGTAGAAGTCAGTACTTCGAGTGATACCCATATGCAGTTTTTTCCAAACATGATGTCCAAAGGTTGAAAATTCCCCCCCATCCTAATTAGGGAGAACTAGTGAATTCACTTTGGTATGATGTCCAAAGGCTGGAGACATGTCCCCCAAGATTTGTGTTACACCTAAAAACTATTACTTTTCCCAATCCCCTGAAGTTCCCTGGATAAAGTATCTTTTGTGGGAGATTTTTGTCTCAATCCAAGGGGCTCTAATGCACTTTTCCTTCTAACATAGAGTGTCATCCCTATCTGACGCATTTTTCCCAATGACAGGAAGTGCCATTGACACTTGTTTTCCATTGAAAAGGATCCATCCCTCCCTGACTCCTTATACTAGTGCGAAAGGATCATCAACACTCTAAAAATGGAAAAATATAAGATATTTTGAGAACCTTCTAAACCAAAATCCTTGTGGAATCTTATCCCAAATGTTTGCAATAGGTGGCATTCATAACCATAACCTCTAGGGATGATCCCTCACCTTCCTCCCAAATAATCTCAACCCCATTTTCTCCTCTTTTTCCTATATATACAAGCTTCATGGATCATGATGGGGGAGGAACAAGGAAAGAACCTTCATGTTGGTGGAATCATAATTCTGAGTGTCAGAGACAAAAGAGTATGGCCTTGTGAGTGAGATATTGTAGAGCTTATGATTGTGAGTCAAGAGCATTGTGAGGACAAAGATTCAACATCAAGGCTTTGGTTGTAGTTTTATTCTCTATTTTTATTATATATTTCCATTTCCCATGAATAATTTGTATTTGATTTGAGTTATTCATTAATTTTCTCCTTGATCATTAACATAGAGTGTTGAATCATATTGCTTCTTTCACCTTTGTATCTTGTTCTTTACATTATTTTGTAGGTACAAGTAATCATAAGAGAATTCACAAGGCAAGGATAACCTTCATAAGTGAGGTAAGAAAGCTTCAAATTCAAGTGATTTGAAAATCTAGGGAGAGGATGCATTTCTATGAGTCTTTTGTTCTAGATCTGTCAGCCCAAGTAGACTAGGGAAACAATCTTTGTCTACGTTGTTTGAGAATTTTCAGTAACAAAATCAACAACTCCACTAGGGATATTACTATGCATGTACCATCCAGGTATCCAAGTAGTCAGGAAAGGGTATGGTCCCAATTCTCATTGTCATGTTTTACTATTGGAACCTACGATATATAGTGAGCTGTGATGGTTCGCCAATCATGTGAGGATCCTGACTTTTTATCCACTCCTTTCACATGTTTTCTTATTTATTTAGATTGAGTAATTCTTGTTTCCTATAAAATTAAAAATCCTAAAGAGAGATGTATTTGTGTTATGTAGCTATGGCTATTCCTTCTAAGACTACCAAGAAAAATACCCCTTCTCAAGGGGAACCTTTTGTTTCTCCTTCATTTGGAAATGTTGGTCCTCCTCGCATGGCTACATTGAGTCTTCTGGGTTGACTATAGGATTACCTGTATGCTTATTCTCTAGTTCAGTTATCCCAAATGCACCGATTGTTTCAGATCCCAACTCACCATCACAAGAGCATCAACATCAGGTTGATCCTTCATCTCCATCGCTAGATGTGTATTCTTACCTTCTTATCTTGTACAAATTTATGATGTTGGTAATCAAGTAAATAAAAATAATAAGAAAAGGAATATTAAGAAGAAAATGTTGGAATATAATAAACCCACTCATAAAATAATTAATCATTATTTTAATAATTTCCTACCCACTAACTTAGATAATTAGCATCCACTTGCACCTTAGAGTCAACACTTTCCATCTATATCCTAGGAATGATTTATTCCTGATTCTGGGTTGATCTTGACCACTTTATGGCCATCCAGAATTGGTAACTATGCTTTACAGCAGAATCTGCTTTATTCTGCTTTTTCTGCTTTATCTTGCTTTTCTATGGATAAGGTAAAGCTAGTCAACTAGGAAACTGGTAGCTTTTGTTGCCAACCCATCCTCCATTATTTTGTCTCCATATTCTAGGATTAGAAAGTATTTCCTTCACTCATCATCACTCACACATGCTATTTCTAATTCATGAGGTGCTTGGTAGATTGGGAAAGTGCTTTAGTCAACTATGGGGTTTATCATAATTAGTAAGCTTGCTTTATGAGCTAGCTTGAGTTGTCTTCATGCAAATCCTTTTTCCTTTATAAGGATGTATTACCTATGTAATAATATCAATTATCATTTATTGATCATTCATTAATTTGTGTTCATTAGTTCTTCTTCTTCTCTCCTTATGCTAATTCTCTACAATTCTTTGTGAGGTTAATTGTGTGCCTAGATCCTTAGCCAGTTTATGAAATTTCTTATGCCATCAAGGCTTTAGAATTTCTACATGGTATCAGAGCTAAGGTTCTCAAATTTCAATTTCTACATGCTATTAGAGCTAAGGATATCAAATCTATACATGATATCAAATCTTTGAGAGTTCATTAATTAATCCTTCTTTTTTTCATATTTGCAGTTTTATTTTGTAGGTTCAACTTCGAATGGATTCAAGAGTATAAGTTCCTCTTATTTCTCCATTCACAAGCTATTCAGAGTAGAAACTGAAGATGATTTCATATCTAAAGAGACAAGGTCTCTATGAGATATCTATTGGAGCTGGTGAAGGGTCTTATGAAGAGCCAAGTGACTAGTTAAATGACTGTGACCGAGCAATTGGAGCTATTTGTCTAACTATCTCTCCATGCATGCGCTACCTTATTGATTCTATCGATTACCCAAAGGATCTCTGGACAACATTGGATAGAGTTTTGGGGAAGGACAATGAGGATCTTTCTAGCTATGTGGAGAGTGCCTTTAGCTCCTCAATGATTTCTCTCTCTCAAGATGTCTCGGCCTCTACAGTCTCTGATGAAGTTGATCATGAAGAATAAGTTTCTCATATAGTTCCTGTTGCTACTACTCTCTTTGATTCGAATGCTTCCTCTTTCAATCAAGAAGCAAATATTGAAGAGCCATCTTTTTTTGTGTCTCTTGAAGTAGAAGATATGGATTCATCTTCTTATGATGCCGTTGATGAAAAAGAAGTGACTAATGGAGCTGCTATTTCTATTGATGATTCACTCACACATTCAGTGTTCTCTATGTCTTCTATCATGGATTCTGAGATCCATATGCCAGACCTCTCACACTTTGTGCATGCCTCTCTTCTTGATGGTGCGCAACCCAGTGAGTTCCAGGATGTTTTCTTAGCCAAATCAATTCCTTCTAGTGTTTTTCCACTTACCATACTTGATCCCATGTGCTTTTGTAGCTCCTCCTTTGTTCTTGGCACTCATTCTTAGAGCCTCCTTGAAGATTTTGAACATCACTATCTTTCCTCCTCTCATACTTCTACCATAGAGGATTCTTTACCAGTATATTCCCATGAGTCTACTATTGTGCTTATTTGTGATCTCTTGGATTCTTTGGAAGCTAGATCAACCCATGAAGCCCATGCATTTGCACTCTTTGATCCCATTCCTTCTCTATGTTCCTACATGCTCACTTGCACACATCCTCTCTATGTAAATGAAGATGGAGACATGATACATTCACTTGGACAATTATTTCACCTATATGGAGCTCATTTCATCTCTACTGGTTCGAAGTTCAAGTCATATCATCATCTTGGAGATGATTACAAGTCTCAAGATCCTTTAGTATTGCCTTCACATCATTGGATTTTAGTTGTTCTACATGGTCCCAGTTTCCATCCTACAGTTTTCCTTGATCCAAGTGAGCAAATTTATCTTCTTCCCAAGAAGAAGATTCCTCCATACATCAGCATTTAGTTTGGAGCAGTAGCAACACTAGCAGTTCAACATTTTTGGTATTGCTTTTCATGTCCTTTCTTGAGGGAGGATTTTCCCCTTGAGGTTTTGCCTCTTTCCTCATTTCTTTGGACAAGATAAATTGTAAAAGGGTGACCATAGATTTATTGCTAGGCCCTATATGCATATATATTTATGATTAGTTCAGGAATATCATCATAAAGTTAGGCTTAAAGGGGGGTGTTGGAATATAATAAACCCACTCATAAAATAATTAATCATTATTTTATTAATTTCCTACCCACTAACTTAGATAGTTGGCATCCACTTGCACCTTAGAGTCAACACTTGCCATCTATATCCTAGGAATGAGTTATTCCTGATTCTGGGTTGATCTTGACCACTTTATGGCCATCCAGAATTGGTAACTGCGCTTTACAACAGAATCTGCTTTATTCTGCTTTTTCTGCTTTATCTTGCTTTTCTATGGATAAGGTAAAGTTAGTCAACTAGGAAACTGGTAGCTTTTGTTGCCAACCCATCCTCCATTATTTTGTCTCCATATTCTAGGATTAGCAAGTCTTTCCTTCACTCATCATCACTCACACATGCTATTGCTAATTCATGAGGTGCTTGGTAGATTGGGAAAGTGCTTTAGTCAACTATGGGGTTTATCATAATTAGTAAGCCTGCTTTATGAGCTAGCTTGAGTTGTCTTCATGCAACTCCTTTTTCCTTTATAAGGATGTATTACCTATGTAATAATATCAATTATCATTTATTGATCATTCATTAATGTGTGTTCATTAATTCTTCTTCTTCTCTCCTTATGCTAATTCTCTACAATTCTCTGTGAGGTTAATTGTGTGCCTAGATCCTTAGCCAGTTTATGGAATTCCTTATGCCATCAAGGCTTTAGAATTTCTACAGAATAAAAACATACAAGGAACCAAATCTCAACCGACTACTCCTCATGGTCCTAAGAGTGTTGATATGCCCATGAAAACACCTCGTACTCCTAAGTTCCCTTGAAAACTTTGCAAGGGTGATCATCTTCTTCAGGATTGTCATGGTTTTTCCCAAGTTTTAGAGGTGTAGTATAAATCTTCCCAACAACCCATGTCATCAACCTCTGGTCATCATACTGATGATACCTCATCAACCAGTGACTTTTTGGTTAAGAGTTGAAAACGAAAAAGTCAAAAATCCTTGCTTGCTATGTGAGGACATGCACCTTACTTAACTTTGTTCTCGCATGGATGAAACTTCAAATTTATTGGAATATATTATTGTTACTCAATAGAAACTTCCAACAGGTTACCATAAGTTGTCCCTTAACCTCCCATTAGTTGATAAAGTGGTAGATTCATTTCTATCCTCGGTCGATCCCACTCTTTCTTTAGAGAGTGAAGAACATGTAGTTCATCACACTCTTCCTTTGAAGCGTGAAGTTAAAGTGGTCAAGTTGATTTCATCTCCACCCAATCCCAATATTTCATCAAAGAGTGTTAAGACTGAAGTAGTCACTTTCACACAATCTTCACCCTCTCTTCTATATGAGAGTGAAATGAAACCTGCTAAATTTTTTGTAGTCAATTCAGATTGTTCTATGCAAGGGGACATTTTGACTATTTCAACAAAACCCTCTCCCAGTAATGAGGTTATTTCCTTTGAAATGAATCTTCATTTGATTGTTCCTTTCTAGACAATGTGCAAGTTACTTCTAAGACCACAATTCACACTATTGTCAATGAAGGGGATTCTGTTAGTATTATATCCTCAACTGCTTGGAAAGATATAGGTTCTCCTCAGCTTCTTCCAACCACCAATCAGATATTAGCTTTCAATATATTACCTACTACACCTTTAAGGATCCTTACTTGCTTTCCTATCACCTTAGGAGGGAAAAATATTTGCATTGATGTTATGGTAGTACAAGGTCCCTTAGATTTCAATATGCCCCTTGGATGAGATTATGTTTACGCCATGAAGGTTGTAGTGTCCACACTCTTTTGAGTGATGAATTTTACCCATGATGGGAAGATTGTAACCATTGATCAACTTTCCTTTGTTAAACTTGGTCATCATACTTCACTGAATGTCCCACATGTTCTTGTGGTTCCTTCCCCTTTGTCAGCCATGTCTCTCAAATCTCAAGATCATTCCAAAGTTTAGTCATTTGTAAACCAATATCTGCTTCCCATCATGGGGAATCTTGGGGGGAATGTCTCCAGTCCATGGACATCATGTTGGAGTTAATCCCTTAGATTTTTGTGTAAGGGAGGAAACCTACCAACCTTTGGACATCATGTTGGATGAAACAAATGATGAGCATAGTTCCCATTTTGTGTCAAACTCGTTAAAAAATGAAACAAATGTCTGCGATGATAGTTCTCATTCTATGTCAAGATTGTTAAAAAATGAAATAGATGTCTATGAGTAGAGTTCCCATTTTTTGTCAAGCTTTTTAAAAAATGAAAGAAGTGTCCTTGAGCATAGTTTACTCCTACTTTCAAGCTCGTTAGCAAATAAAACCAATATTGAGCATAGTCTATTATTCCTTTTCAAGCTCGTTAAAAAATGAAATGAGCTAACTCAAGCATAGTTATTTTATGTTTTAATCTTGTGTAAAAATGAAACAAGTCACCATAAGCACAGTTCATTTTTGTTTCAATATTTTGTAAAAATGAAATAGGTCATCATGAGAAAAGTTCCCTTTAAGTGTCAAGCTCATTAAAAATGAAACAGATTCTTCCATTGTGTCAAGTCTTTTAGCTTGAACCTTCATTTAATCTGCTTGTATCACTTGATCTTGTTTCTTCCTCCATCTTTGGTGAACCTTTTCCTAGGAATAACCTAGGATTTAGTCGGATGAAGAATAGATTAAGCAGAAAAAATGAATCTTGGGGGGAATGTATCCAACCTATTTATATTATGTTGGAGTTAAGTTGCTTGTCATTTATACTGAGGGAAAGTACCAACCAATAGACATCATGTTGGGAAAACATCTATCAATGGGACTCATTTCGAGCATACTTTATTTTTAGTTTGGAGCTCGCTAAGCCATGAAATGATATGTTGAGCATAGTTCCTATTCTCTTTCAAGCTCATTAAAAAATGAATCAAATACCCTAAGCATTATTTCAACTGATCTTTGAGCTCATTAACAATAGTAAGATGGTGTTGAGATTACTTTTTATATTTTTCATGCTCTATTTAAAACATGAAAAGTGGTTTGATCTTAGTTCATTTCTTTTTCGTGCTATGCATTCAAAAATGAAAAAGGTTTCAAGCACCTTTTATACCCTATTAGTGCTTGCTAAAAACTTGCAGAAAAGGTATCGAGTACACTTTTATCATTTTTTTGGACTCTTAAAACCTAATAAAAAAGGAAACCCCCTTAGATTCGTCTTTAAGCTCTTTTTAGACTCTATAAATAAGAAAACATCACCAAGTGAATTTTATTCCTTCACAATTGTAAAAGTATTTGAAAGGTCGTATATGGGGTGATAGTTTACCTCTTTTTTGGACGGTTTAGACTCATTTACAAAAAGGTAGACTCTAGTTCATCGCGACTAGAAGAGTTCTCCTAGGTATCAGTTTATACTTTTTCATACATCGGGGACTAAATTTACAAAAAAATCCATTTTTGGAGTCTCCTTAGTCATTTCAAACTCTCTAAACATGAAACGACAACCGAGTTTACCTTATTTCGACTCGTAAAATCAAGCGATGAAGGCCCTTTTATTGGAATGAACCACTCCTTTATGAGGTTCATAAAACATATGAGGATGGAATCATCGTTTGATAAGCTATATCGAGCATTTGTTACCATTTTCAAGCTCGTTAAAAAGAAAAGAGTTACTCATATATTGTTATGGGCAATTAAGGGAACAGAGAGACATTTTTCATTAATGGTATCCTATAGTCACCCTTAAACATGGAACCATTATGTATTTCATTCAAACAGTTGGGTATTCATCTAGTCATTGATTCGATCCACTTTCATTAGTGATGTTACTCCTTTGAGCCAATTCAAAAAATGCATCATCCCTCCTTTGCATTATGTCTGGTCTCTTCCTTGATTGAGTAAATGCTTCTAAGTCGATTTTCATGTCATTTAATATTTAAGGGGAGTCTTTATCACATCATAAATTTATAGTTACCTTACCTTCATTCGATTCGGTCATATCTGAGTCAGTCCCATGTTTGTTCCATTATCCAAATCGCTTCAAAGTCATTTTTGTTCCAAGTTTCATGTCGATGATGGGGGGAATATTTTGGCCCTCCTTCGACGAATCTATTCCCATAGAAAAAAACACATAATATAGGGATTAGTCTTAGAAACCAATCAATTACCTTGAATCTTGGATGCCTCAATGGCAGGTTTCCTGACTTTCAACATTAGGATTTCATTAGTGGCTTCTGATTTGAATATTCTACCGATTGTTCGACTTCCACTCATCCATTCACATTTAGAGGAATGTACTGAAGTACCTTGGGAATCATTGATATCAATGGTGATTTCCCTCTCACTTGTTTACGTTATACATCAACGACCGGTAATCAAGTGTTTTCTACAACATTCGACATCAGGACATTTATTCACATTGATAGAATCATACTAATTGGCATTGGAATGAAGAACTTGAGTGGTTAGGTAGTCATTTTAATATGTGCATATCCTCAGGTTGCGATGGAGGATTTTTGAGTTATTGCATGGATCCACATTGTATGTCTGGTGGCTATGATCAAGTTTGAATAAGAATGACATAGATATCAAGTGTATATTTCGTAGCCATGTCCCGATTTGAGTCTCGTTGATCATCGATCTACTATGTATTATTGGTAGCCATGACTTGGTCATTATACATGGAGCTGCAATGTATTGGTCAACAGCCATGATTTAAGTCAGATAGTTTGTAATATGGTATTGTCAAGTCTTCACTTGACACTCTTTTGCCTTTGATTCCAAATCATATCTAGTGAATTATTTCACCTATCACATCCCTATAGCTTCATACTTTGGGGGGCATTATGTTACACCTAAAAAATGTCACTTTTCCAATCCTATGAAGTTCCCTGGACAAATCATTCTTTTGGAGGAGATTATTATCTTAATCCTAGGGGATCTAACACACTTTTCCTTATAACATAGAGTTCCATCCCTACCTGACACCTTTTTCCCAATGACAGGAAGTGCCACTAGCACTTTTTTCCATTGACAAGGAACACCACCCGTCCCTAGCACCTTATACTAGTGGAAAAGGAGCGTCAACACTCTAAAAATGGCAAAAATAATAGATTTTTAGAACCTTCTAGATGAGATTCCTCGTAGAGTTTTATCCCAACTATCTAGAATAGGTGGCATTCATACCCCTAACCTCTAGGGATGATCCCTCACCTTCATCCTAATAATCTCAACCCACCCCTCTTTGTCCTATATATACAAGCTTCATGGACCATGATGGAGGAGGACCAAAACAAGAACCTTCACAATGGTGGAATCATTCTAAGCGTGAGAGACAAAATAGTATGGTCTTGTGAGTGAGAGATTGCATATCTTGTGATTATGAGTCAATAGCATTGTGAGGACAAAGCTTCAACATCAAGGCTTTGGTTGTAGTTTTATTTTATATTTTCACTAATACAATTATGTTTCCCTTTCCCACGAATAATTTGTATTTGATGTGAGTTATTCATTGTTTTTCTCCTTGATCATTAACATAGAGTGTTGAATCATCTTGTTTCTTTCACTTTTGTATTGTGTTCTTTACATTCTTTTGTAGGTACATGTAATACCACGTTTTTGATCCCGTGGTATTTTGATTGTACATGGTGAAAATAGTGTATGGAATCATGGTGAGGAGCTCAAGGCCAAGGCCCTGCCATTGATTGATGTTTTGTGTACAGGTGATCAGGGTTGATGCCTACTGTTTATGGTGCTAATTCAAGCACAATATATATATTTGTGAATATAATGTAAAATGAAAACTAATAAAAATACCACAACTAGCTCTGCGTCGCAAGGTTAAAGAGATGGGGGCATGATTTCACAAGGAATAGGGAGGGGGAATATTTAACCTTGAGCTATTTGGGGAAAATCCATGTGTCAAAAGAAAACACCCAAAAATGTATGCCCATTTCCCCTCATGCACTCACATTTTCATCTTCCCTCACATTTTGGGGGAGTTGTGGGGACATTTTGATCTCAATCCTTCTTTCACCGGGGGGGGGGGAATTGTACATGCAGGAGGATTTAGCTGTGCATTGGTCATTCCTCCTAATTAGACAGATGCAGTGAGATCAAGAAGGTGTTGCTACACATTTCTGCAAGTGTTTTTCCTTTGTCGAGACCCTGTTTGTGGAGTTGCAGTGTTATCATAAACTGTAGAGTGTTATGAGACCCTATTACTTTGTGTATCAGAGTAAAGTCTGTGTTGTTGTCTCTCCTTGTGGTTTTCTATGTGTGTGCATATTTTTCCTTGGTCTAAAATGGCCCGGAGTGGAATTGGATCTGAACTAGCTTGATAAACCTAGTTTAGGAAGGAACCTAACAAATAGATCTAGAGGGGCTCATTTTCTTCTTTGCACACCCTGAACAGCACTGAAAGGGAAGGCACAGATTGAGAAACTATGTAGCAAAGAAGGGTATGCTTCCTTTTGTTGGGTGTGTACATGTTTTAGGAGCCAATATTTATCTAGTGTAGGTGTCCACAGCTCCGTGGTTGAGCTCACTAGCTTAGCAGTTCAAGTTTTCCAATTCTTTTGCAGCCTGATAAACCCATCTGTTAGTTGGCTTGGTTGGTCCTTAATGTGAATGTTAGCTTGACTGACTGTAGTCTGATAAACCCAACAATATATTGGCTTTTTTGTTTGTATCCTGATAAACCCAACTGTGTTGGCTTGGTTGATTTTTGTTGTATCCTTGGCTATGTGTGAGCATGTTAGTGTTCCTTATTCCTTGTGGGAATCATTCCCAGCTCGGGGGTGGCAGTGCTGTTGAGAGATTGACAAGTGCACTGGAATATGGTTGGGTGGAACGTTGCAGCAACATAGCTGGTTGTAGGAAAACTTCTTTCAAAGATAAGTATCTATGTGTTAATCTCTGCAGATTGTATTTGCTTAATGAAATATGATGAACATGTTTAATGTGTTGAATTAATGAATTGTTTCCGTTGTATAATTGCAATTATATGCATATGTGTATGTTTCTTTCAATGCATTTTTGAATTAAGTTATGGGACTTATATATTCGGATTGGTGATGGCCTAAATGATCAAATTTTCCCAAGACTTCTGTTAGTAGGTTGAATTTCTGTAGAAATATCCTTCAGCAACTCTTCTTTCTGCAACTTGTAGGATGCGGGGTGCGGAAACGTCCTTCTGTAAATCTCTATTTCCTCACTTTTCCTTCCGTAACTTTCCTTTCTGCATGCGGGATGTAGGATGCGGCTTTGTAGATATCTAATTTCATAACTTTTATTTTCATAGTGGTCTATTCCACATGTGGGATGAAAGATGAGAGATGCAGGATGCGGAATCATGGATTTGAATTTCTTCGATTCCACAACTCAAGGTTTCTGCACCATTGATTTTTGTGGGTTGATTTTTGCAGGTTGATTCTCAGCCCTTGATCTGTTCCCATATTTGAAACAAATTGTGACCGTTGATTTTCATCGTGATTTTTCTCCACCGTTCAATCTAACTCTGAGATTTTTCTTCATAGGTCATCGGATTGAGCAATGACAGAAGCAATTTCTTAGTTATTAGGGGAGTTAGAGAATCTATACAGAGATGAATAGATGGAACTTTGAGCATATGGATGCGCATTCATCAAAAGTGTGGGACTATGGTCGCATTTCTCCTTTGAGGCGGTGTTGGAGATGCAACAATTTCCCAAAATTCTAAAAAAATTTAGGACCCTCCTTTGCTTATATTAGTTTTTTTTTCTTCTTTGATTTGGTCTAAGAACTTTTCAGAAGAACTTTTATACTGATTGAATTGATTAACCACTTGTTTGGTTTCTCCCTCTAAGTACTTGAAGTAATCCACTGTATGATCAAGCTTTATCACTGCCTTTGAATGCATTTGAAGCATGCCTGAATCGGAAGTTATTTGGTTTGGTCTTCCGCCGTTGCGGATGGATATTTGGTTTTGTCTTTGATTTTATTTCCGATCCATTGGTTCTCATCAGCTGATCTTTTGATTTACGTCGGAAGGATTTGTCCTTTCTTTCTCCGCCGTTGCAGACGACAAACCACTTTCACTCCCGATCATTTCTTAAACGTTTTGTTTCTCGCTCGGGTGACTTTGGGTTTTACGTCGAAACTTTTATATTTTCTTTCTTTGCTATTGCGGAAGGTGTTTGCGTTCATCTTTCGCCGTTACGGATGAATCTGTGGTTTGGATTTTGACTTTCTATATGCTACGTTGGGTTTTTTTACGTCGGATGCCTTTTGGTTTTGCATCGGAAGTTTTTGTGATTATTTCCTCCGCCGTTGCGGATGGCACACCGTTAACTCTTCTGATTGCTGTTCTGTTTCGATTCCCACTTATGTATCCTTGTCGACCCTGTAAGTCTCGGGCTTCTGCCATTGCGGCTGCCGAGGTCATTTTTAGCTGTTTGTTTCCCGACTTGAGTCTTGACGTTGCGGATGGCTTGGTGCTTTGGCCGTTCGTCGTTGCGGAAGAATGCATACTTTGAAGCTTCCGATTAGTTTTGGCTCCGACGTCCAATCTTTAAAATTTTACCCAATGTGTATGACCAGAGCGGAAGGCTTGGTGCTTTGATCATCCACCGTTGTGGAAGAGCATTCGCTTTCGTCCTCCGATTCGAAAACTCTCCAACGTTCGATCTTTAACCGCTGCGAGAGTTTGGCCGTGAATATATATATGACGTCGGGGGCACGCTTGGATTATTCTATTGTATTTCTCTGTCACTCTCGATTGTTGTTTCTCGCTTGCCCGTTCCCCCGTGTTCGGTACACGCAGTCCAGGTGTCTTCATCATAAAGCTCGGCAGGCTTCTCCACGCTGGTTACACTACAGCGCCAGGTAGGCTCGTCCTGACCTTTTCCTGTTCCGTTTTAGTTTTGATGGGGTTTTTCCATGGTTAGGTTTGGTTGTGGTCATTTTCTCCAACTCGTCAGATACCTGCATATATAGATAGAAGGGGGGTCGTATTATGACTGTTAGCACGGGCGTTTTGACCCACGGGGTATTTTTTGCCCGTGGCCATTGCTTGCAAACTCACGCATAGTGGATGGAGCTTGGTGTAGATAGTCGTTACGTCGTCTGCACCAAGCTGCCCTGGGCGATGATGATTGTGCAGGGGAGGTTGGTGTTGGTTTTCCTATGACATTTGGTGGTTTTCCCCTTCTTGTGTGGATTTTACCCGCCCCTTCGAATAGCAAGTGTTTCGTTGTGTCGCTCCGCTCACCGTTGGTTTTGTTTTGAACCCAAGCTGAAGGGGGAAGGGATGTGCCACTGCATTTAGGTTGTCGACCATTAGATTGCACGGGAAGTTCATTTGTAAACTGCAGTTGAGAAGGATTGTAGGGGTTTTTGTCCCTTGTCTATCCTTCGCAGCGAAATGATAGTGGCACCCACAGAGAGTGGAAGTTTTAGTCGTGTTAATGTAATTGTTTTCCCGCGAACAACATGAGCCTTCTTCAATTTTATGTAGATTTCCTTCTTGCTGGATTACATTGTTAGAATTGTTTGATATTGAAGAACAGTGCTAGCTTGCACAATCTCACTACATATAACTATTTTCCATCATGCTGGACATAGACAAAGTCACTAAATTCTGCACATTGGTTTTTCTGTTAGTGAAGTCATTTTAGGCTATACATACGCATATTTGCTTCATTGACTGATTGTTATCATTTTAAACATAGAAGAAATGGCACACTGCACATTGATGTATACAAGTTGGTCACTCATCCAAAGGGCTTAATGTTACAATTTCATGGCAGGAAGAGCTCACCATGTCAAAGAGACAAAAGAAGAAAGCTCCTGTAGTCGAGGAAGAGCCAGAAGTAGAAGTTGTCACTAAAACTGAATACATATACGAAGACACTAAGTGCATTTCTGGGGTTGAACCTGAATACCAGTGGGGGGAGGTATATAGACTGATGACCCGCAGAGATGTTCCTGACATGGGCTTAGAAGAAGAGTCCATATATGCTAACGTAGAGAGATCGTCTATTATGAAAATTGCTACCAGACCAGAGCTGTTCCCATGCTCTGAAGTGATTGGGTGGATTCTGCCTCGGGCAGATGTCACAACAATGATTCTGGAAGATGTTAACAAACAGGTCTATGCTGCATATAGCCCAGATATGTAGCTCTGGCCTACCACTTTCCAGAAGCTCAAGTGTTCTTATCTAATGACTGGTTAAACAACATAAGAATGGACCTTATAGAGACCATGAAAAGAATGCTACTGACTGGTAAGCATTTTAGAACCAGAGTAACAGGTGAATATGATATTGCAAGTTTAAGGGCTCCATACAGATTAATAGCCTTGATGCTCAACAGAATCTTTGGAAGAGCTCACGGCAGGTTTTTCAAGCTAGAATGGATACCCATCATTTTTTATGTTGCAACCCAGGGAACAATTTTCAACTGGGCCAACCTTGTCTCAAGCAGTCTTTCTTCTTGCTTGGCCTCATCCTTGGGAGGAGAGTCCCAAAAAAGGTCTGAATTCTATATGATTTCAATACTTATAGACTGTATATTGTGCAATCAGCCTTTCCCCGGCCTCAGGTGCATCTCGGACAGGGAAAGAATGCCTCTCTATTCTGCTTATAAACCATTATGGGCACACAAGTATCACAACCCTTATTGGGAAATCTGTGAGCACTTCATCGTGCCCTTATACACACTCATTTTCCTAAAGGAGTGTGATTGTATGTCAGAGGAGGTGCTCCAAGTTATCCAAGAACATGCAGATTATTTTTTGACTGAAGATGACCTATACTTCAGGATGTTCGGAGGTTCAAAAGCACCCTCCCTGCTGCCAAAATATGCTACTGACTACATTGTTCACAAGGAGGCAATGAGGCAAGTCTTCTTGGATGGTATAGGGAACTTCCTGTTCGAGCATAAGAAGACTGCTTACCCTCCTTTGCCCTTCAAACTAGGAAGCTACAGGTTCACTATGGTAAAGAAAGCGGATGACTTCGTACAAGAACTGGAAAGGTTTCATTTTGGTGAGATGCCTTTCCATAGAAATGACTCCCACGGAAAAGTTGCTGAACATTGTAAAGAAAACAATGTGCATCTTGAGTATACCCACCATTATGACAGTGAAGAATCTATATTTCGAAATGCCCCAAACATGACAGCTCTAAGGAGAAGATTCAGGAAGAAAATCACAACCAAGGGTGGTAAGGGAGATGAACAAACAAAGGCTGAGGAAGAAGCAAATAGAAGAAAAGAGGAAGCCCAGAGGTTGGCACAGGAAGCTGCAGGGTGGCTGCACAACGAAGGGGAAGAGAAAAGAAGAGCTACTCAAGAAGCAGCTGAGAAAGCAATGGAAGCAGCTAAAGAAGTGGAAGAAGCAGCCAGAAAAGAAGCAGAAGAAGTGAAGATGAAGCTCGATGAGACAGAGCAGTCAGCCGCTGACACAAATGGAGGGAAGACCCAGGATATGGAAAACCCAAAGGGTCAGGACCCTCAAGTTCCTGCTACCAGCACACCCATGGTCCCCACACTGAAGCTGGTTCCTTTTGTTCAGAAAAAGGGAGAAGAAATCCCTGATTTCAACACTGTTTTCTATGATAGGGCAACAAAGAGGATAATAAAGAGAACAGAGAGGAAAGTTGAGTAAGGAGGTTTTCCCGGAAAGATGATCACCGATACACCTATGGCGTTGGGAACCGATCAAGATCCAAGATTCACCATTAGAGCCGGAGCAGCATGGATTCAAGCTTTAGAAGATAATGTGGAAAGGATCATGACAGACTTGGAGCTATCTAAAAAATCCTCTGCCCAACTGAAGGACACCTTGAGGAAAGAAAGGGAAGAAAGCAACAGGATGAAGAGAAAGTATGAAGACATGCAAAGAGAGATGAAGTCTTCTAAGGCTGAGTTGCAGGACCTCCAAGTAGAAAGACAGGTTAGAGAAACAACACAAGAATGCCTGGAGAAAGTTCAGAAAGAACACCAATAACTAAATGCAGAGAAAGATCTGCTACTGGGGAGGGTAGAAGAACTAGAAGAGCAGCAAAAGATCATCTTGCAAGCCAGTGAAATGCACACCCAAGAGCACAACAAGAAGCATCAAGAGCAGATTGCCTCTCTAATAGTTGCTCTGGAAGAAGCAAGGGAGCAACAGGTCAACCTCCAGCCGTTCAAAGAGCATGTCTTGGCCCAAAAATCTAAGATGTTGCAGATACAGACTGCTATAGAGGAGGAGAGGTGCAAAGTGCTGCAGATAGATGGCCGATTGGAGGAAATATTGGAAACCTCCTCTTACTTTGTGGACATATCTCAGGACGTCCTTGAAGTCCTGACTGCAAGAATGGCAAGGCTGGAAAACAATGAAGAAACTCCAGTAGAGCTGCCATCAAAGGATAAACAAGCCCTCAAGTGGGATTATGACTTAGTAGAATTTGCTATTACCACCGCAGAGGAATTCAAGAAAACAGTCAAGAAAACGAAAGGAGCCTGCACTGAATTTTTCAAAAGACTGCTCATTACCTACAACCGGTGCCAAATAGAGGCCGAGCAGAGACTTGAGGCTTTCCCGGACCACAACGCCTTTGTGGAGCTGTTGCAGAAGAGATACCAGGAGGAGGAAGCTAAAATACAGCATATCAAAGCCCTGGATGATCAGATCCTGAGGAACGAAGTAGACCACTCAGCTGTCAGTGTGCAGCTTTTAGATGACCAGCTTCGGTTGAGTGCAGCCAGGATAGAGGCTATAAAGAACCAGGATGAGAAGTTTGAAATCAATATTCAGTTTTTGGAGCCTTGTGCCTTTGAAGGCATTGTTGCTGAAGCTTCAGCATGGAATAAGTTTCTAGACACCCAAGTGGGACCCTCCTCGTGAAGGATTGGTCATTTTGGAATTTGTAACATTTTGTAAAAAACATTTAAGAAAAGAGAATTTTGGGGAGGCGAGGAGTTGGGAAGCCGAAAGGTTAATTTGGGCAGCCCAACGGTCTCACCCTTTTGTATAATTAGAGAAGACTTAGAGGGAAAGAAGGATTTTTTCCCAGTTAGACTGGAAAACAATATTGTAAGAAGAACTATTTGTCTTTGCAATAAATAATTATGGTTTTCCTGTTGGAGAAAGATGGGTGAAATTTCCAAATGGTATGCAGTGGATGGTGGAAAGATGAACTATTTTGTTTTTCAGCTTTTTTCCATTAACCGTGAGATTGTTCTAATTCTTAGAACCTATGTTCTCATTTAAATGATTTCTGGTTTATTTTGTGGAATTTTCACCATGAGTAATGTATGCCGTTCATAAAGCAATTGGCTATCTGATTGTTGAAATATCTTTAATCATTCATGTGTTGTATGTAGGAATATCATCTATCTGTAATTTCTGTTTATGATACATGAACGAAACACATTACTCATAGATAAATTACAATTTGGCTCCACGGGGATAGATAGATAGATAGATAAATGGATAGATAGATAGTTAGTTTGTTTCATTTCTGCATATGTGATTTAGGTGCTTGTGAATGCGAAGACGAGAGGTAAGGAACCTGCGCATCACATTGTGAATGCTCCCTGCATCTCGATCATCTTGCATGGTTAATTAGATACTTGCATTTCATACTTAAGTCAAAAAATACAAAATACCGGTGGACCGGGCCGCAACCGGTAAAACCTTTTGTTTCTATTACTTGACCTACGGTAGCCGGACCGCAAACTGGACAGATTCCCTACACCAAACAGTCAACGGGATAGTTGGGAACGTTGACTAGGGAGAATCCCTTGCTGTTGTTTCCTGTGAATTTCCAGGCCTCAACAGGTAGGAGAGGACATGACAGAGTGGTATCACAGCTGCTAGTTGCAGTGCTAGGGCATAAATGGGCCAAGTTGAACAATTAACAGAGCTCATGTTGCAAATTTGGGGAATCAAAGTGCCATGATAAATCCATCTCTATGTTCAGATAAATTCAGCAGGTTCAGCAGGGATTGTAGGGACCCGAAAGATAAAAAATGGCAACGCGTGTGTGCACCAGATTGAGTGAAAATGGAAAAGAACAAACAGATTTTGATTTGGTAGTGCTTCTGGTTGCAGCATTGGTATAAATTGTTCCAAGGCAATTGGTTGCAAAAAAAAAAAAAAACTCCAGCAATAAAGAGTGCTATTTAGCAGAATTGCTAAACCTATCCAGCCTAATGAAATGCACCGTGACCGTGATCTGAATTCTACTACGATATTGACTGATTATGCCTGCAATAAGCAATTGGTAAGTAATTTATTTTGATTTATGATATTGTCTAACAAATGATGTTGTTAACAGATTTTGCAAAGTCATAGTGTAGGTCGAAAAGTTGGTCTTGGTCCAAGCAAGAAGGTTAAAGAATATCAGTGCCAAGAGAATTAAAAACATGGATGATGCATAGGATCCCTATGGACATGAGGAATATGCTATGGGGGGGGAGTCCAAGAGACCCACAAGAGGGCATAAATTCAATCCAATTTTGGAGATGTGGAGGACCCCATTTGCGCAGGAGTTTCCCATAGGGGGGAGGGTATGTAAGGCCAACTTACAATATCCAACAAAATTAAACTAAAGTTGATGGGAACAGGGAACAAGATATTTCCCAAGATGCTACAACTACCATAAGAATCATGAGGATAGAATTATACGTTTGCAAATAAGAAAATAAAAGTATGATCAAGGCTTTGGTAGAGAAAATCCAGATGACTTTGGTCATGCTATAGAGTTTGGAAGAACTCCGAAGGCAGATAAACTCTAGGAATCATTTAACAGAGGTAGAAGGGAGTAGGAGAAATTTCCATAAGAAAAGGTGAAGCTTAACCCAAGGAAGAAAGGTTTTAAACCTCCTCACCTCCTGAAGCAGCAAAGACATCCATCACAAGCTGATATTGAGCCAGCCAGAATGATGAGGGAAAATATAATGGAACCACTCATATGTTGGGGATGTGAAGGACCCCATATGAGTAGGAATCGTCCACTTGTGAATAGGAATGAGGGTCAAGTACCAAGCACCCAAGAAGTTGAAACTATGGGTCAAGAATCAGGGATCATTCATAAAATTTGTACAGTGTTAGAAGACCACCAGGAAGGTCATAACTCAACTGTGGTGGAAGTCGCCGGTGATATTGTTGAACATACTATTTCTGTTTTGGTTGACCTTGGATCGACTCACAACTATATCACCCCTGGACTTGTTGAGATGTTCACTCTGAATAAGTCAAAGCATAGAATATCATGGTTACTCTAACTAGCCACTGGAACTAATAAGCATGCCAGTGATGTGGTAAGGAAATGTCCATTGCTCATGGATGGGTTAGTCACTTGTGCACATCTGAATGTTCTACCACTTGGATCCTATGATATACTCATTGGGATGGATTGGACAGGAGCACATAGAGAAAATCTAGATTGTTACAATAGGACTTTTGAGTACTTGGATGAAGAAGGAAACCTAAGGATTGTGAAAGGAATTCCAAAAGTGATCTCTGGAAGGAAGTCTTCAACAATGAAGCTGAAGAAGTTCTATGGGAAAAGTTGTTGAATGTATGCAACTCATGTTTTGGAGGTAGCAGAGAATGAAGATCCTAGGTTGGAGGACCTTCATGT
This sequence comes from Pseudotsuga menziesii, assembly GCA_001517045.1. Lineage (NCBI taxonomy): Eukaryota > Viridiplantae > Streptophyta > Pinopsida > Pinales > Pinaceae > Pseudotsuga > Pseudotsuga menziesii. Next base: position 219,669 of record LPNX010641852.1, on the reverse strand, counting down.
GTTGCAGGATTACAGGAATGTTTTTCTTGATGAGATTCTAGGGCTTCCTCCAAAGAGTGACATTGATTTTACAATTGAACTTGTGCTAGGAAAATCACCAGTGTCCAAGACACCCTATAGGGTGATTACACCAGAAATGATAGACCTAAAGGTACAGCTGCAAGATTTGTTGGAAAAGAGTTATGTCAAAAAAAGTGTGTCTCCTTGGGGAGCACCATTCCTAATTTTCAAAAATAAAGATGCTACACACAAGATGTGTATTGATTTCAGACCGTTGAACAACGTCACTATGAAGAAAAAGTAAGGATCAGGGATGAAAATGTTCATAAGAAAACCTTCAGAGCAAGGTATGGATCTTATGATGTTGTAGTGGTATCATTTGGTTTAACAAATGCACCAACCACGTTCATGTGCCTCATGAATATTTTTTTAGTAAGTATCTAGACAGGTTTGTTCTTGTTTCCTTGATGGAATTTTTATTTCTTCTAAGAATGAGGAAGAACATGTGCAACATTTGAGGTTGACCTTGAAATTGCTTAGGAAGCATAAGTTGTATGCAGGTTTGAGAAAATGTGACTTCTATGAGGATAGAATTCATTATTTGGGTCACCCTTATCTCAAGTAAAAGAATATCTGGAGACCTTGAAAATATTGAGGCCATGATGAGTTGGCCTGCTCCAAGAAAGTTAATAGATATAATATCTTTTGTGGGACTTACAAGGTATTGTAGGAAGATCACTAAAGAAGATTATATAGGTAAAGTGAATCCTATATATAGGCTAAGGAATCCTTCATGTGAACTTGTAGTTCCATGAGGAAGTGGCCCTTGTGTGTATGGGCATGCATACAAGGACTTCCTGAAGACTCAGGTAAAATGACCTGAGTAGAGCAGCATGGTTGTGCCCAATGAAACCTAGGAAGGAAGCTTCCATATGCCATGAGAAGGATCTCATGACTGAGAACAGATTTTGAACTTCAAATTGCAAGTTTTATGTTGATTATGGGATACTGTGATCTCTTGTGATGGTTTTGAATCATGCTAACAATGGATATGATTGTTTTGAAATGCTTGATGTTTGAAGGTTCCTGTTGACTAACTATGATTGTTTGTTTGATTAACAATTGTGCCAGGATGACATGTTGTATATGGATGTCCAAGTTTTGGTTAGCATGTGTAAGCAAGGGATGAGTACTCCCCACTTGCAAAAGACAAACAACATGAGGATGACCTCATGGTTGCAAAAAAATATTATTTTCTGCAAGAAGCAAGAATGTGAACTCATATTTTTATTTTTGAATATCAATGTTATTGATTGTTTGATATTTGGAAAATCATGTATGCATGAAATAGATTTGAGAATCCATGGCTAAAATTTTATGATGACATCTCATGTAAACTGCAATGCAGGTGAGATGGTGAAAGTAAACCTTGGAATACCTAGCTTCTCGGAAGGATGTGTTTGGGATACATAACTCCTCGAAAGGATGTACTAAGTGTACATGGTCCCTTGGAAGGATATACTGCGATACATAGATTCTCAGAGGAATGTTCTTGGAATAGGTTTGAAAACCTATGATTGCAATTATTTTTATAAAGACATCTCATATAAACTGCATGCTTGTATGTAACGCAGGAGAGATCATGAAAATATGTACTGGATGTACATGGATCCTCGGAGGGATGTACAGTGTGTACATAGCTTCTCGAAGGGATGTGTTTGGAATAGGTTTGGAAACCGATGATTGAAATTTTATAATGGCATCTGATGAAAACTACATGTCTATATGTAACACAGGTGAGATGATGAGAACATGAACAAGGAATACATGGCTCCTTTGGAAGGATGTACTTAGGTACATAGCTTCTTCCCCCCTGCCAGCTAGGCACTAGTATGCATCACTAGGGATGCCCAGGGTGTAAGACATCTAGTTAGAATTATTTACGCACACATTCATGCCATAAGGGGACTGTCACGAGAGTGGGGGCTCCGTGAAGAGAATAACCCCTAGGTATTATGATGTCTGGAAGGTAAGTTCCTGGGCATTGGTAAGCACTTAGAGGAGGTGTTAGGGCCTTAAGCTAGAGCTGTTATTGAGCACCCAGAGAGGTGTTAGGCTCTGAAGTGGGGCTGATTGGATCTCAGCTGAGAGATGTTATACAGATAAGTATTTGGTTTACTCATCAAACTTTTGTTGTTATTGAATTTATTGAAATATACGTGAGCATATGATGCAACCATGGTTTTGAAAATCTTGTTATAGATTCCATCCTATAGGAATGAATCTGACATATGAATTAAATTCATTGTGGTGTTTGGAAAAGAAGCACCTAAGATTGATAAGTAACTAGAGTAGGTGCAGGCTCTTGAACAGAACTACTATTGAAGCACTCGAAGAGGTGTTGGGCTCATGAATAGATTTGTCAGACCTCGGTTGAGACGTATTTTCAGGTGATCCAAGGCTTGCGGAAATGTGGCTACCCTTTAATGCACACCCAGGTGTGGGGTGGGGGCAGAGTTGTGAGTGCCATGGTTGTATAAATCCAAGTCGAATACCTGTGGAACCAAAAGGATCTACTTATGCAGATGAGTATTTAGTTCACTTGACAATTTTTTGTTGATTTTATGTCAATATACATATGCATGTGATTCATCTATGATTTTAGAAAATCTTGTGAATAATGACATGGGAATTGACTCATTGCTTGTTTCCTAAGCATAGGTATTGTTGGTTTCCAAATACACCAAAAATGTTCCAAGCTGAGGAGAAGGATTCTCCAAGACTAGAAAAATATCATGTGGTGTGTGCTGATGCATGCAAGCAAGGACTTGGAAGAGTTCCATATCATGCCATTGGACAGATAAAGGTATAGAAGAAGCACTGCGGTCCTGAAGAGGCTACGTGGGAGTTGGAGGATGCCATACGATTGGCACATCCTTTTTTGTTCAAATTTGCATAGAACTGAGGGCGGTGCCAGTGTAGCAATTGTTAAATTATTGTAAAGCACTGAGTACAATGTTATTGAAGGGGGTTGGGAATGTAACACCCTGGTTTTGACCCCATGGTATTTTGATTGTACATGGTGAAATAATTGTATGGAATCATGGTGAGGAGATCAAGGAAAAGTCCTTGACATTGATTGATTTTTTGTGTATAGGTGATTAGGGTTGATTCCTATGGTTTATAGTGCTAAGTCAAGCATAGTATATATATTTGTGAATATCATGTAAAATGAAAACTAATAAAAATACCAAAACTAGCTATGCTTCACAATGTTAAGAGATGGGGGCATGATTTCACAAGGAATAGGGAGGGGGAATGTTTAACCTTGAGCTATTTGAGGAAAATCCATGTTTCAAAAGGAAACACCCAAAAACATATACCCATTTCCCCTCATGCACTCACATTTTCATCTTTCCTCGTGTTTTGGGGGAGGTGTGGAAACGTTTTAATCATGATCCTTCTTTCATGAGGGGGGGGGGGGGGGGGGGGGGGGTTTTCATGCAGGAGGATTCACCCACGCGTTGGTCATTCTTCATGATCGAATAGACATAGTGAGAGAGAGAAGGTGTTACTACACATTTCTGCAAGTGTTTTTCCTTTGCCGAGACCCTCTTTGCAGTGTTGCAGTGTTATCCTGGACTGCAAAGTAGTATGAGACCCTGTTACTTTGTGTATCAGACTGAAACATGTGTTGTTGCGTCTCCTTGTGGTTTTTTTTGTGTGTGCATATTTTACCTTGGTCTGAAATGGCCTAGAATGGAATTGGATCTGAACTAGCTTGATAAACCTAGTGTAGGAAGGAGCCTCACAAATAGATCTAGAGGGGTTGGTTTTCTTCTTTACACACTGTGAAAAACACTGGAAGGGAAGGAATATCCTGAGGGACTGTGTAGCAAAGAAGGGGGTGCTTCCTTTTCTTGATGTGTAGATGTTTTAGGAGCCAAGCCTGATCTAGTGCAGGTGTCCACAGCTCGGTGGTTGAGCTCACTAGCTTAGCAGTTCAATTTTTCCAGTTCCTTTGCAGCCTGATAAACCCATCTGTTAGTTGGATTGGCTAGTCCTTAATGTGAATGTTGGCTTAATTGACTGTAGTCTGATAAACCAAGCAGTATATTGGCTTGTTTTTTTGTATCCTGATAAACTCAAATGTGTTGGCTTGTATGATTTTTGTTGTGTCCTTGGCTATGTGTGAGCCTGTTAGTGTTCCTTATTCCTTGTGGGAATCATGCCAAGCTCAGGGGTGGCAGTGCTATTGAGAGATTGACGAGTGCATTGGCCTATGGCTGGGTGGAACATTGCAGCGAAGTAGCTGGTTGTGGGACTACTTCTTTCAAAGATAAGTATCACTGTGTTAATCTCTTCAAATTGTATTTGCTTCATGAAATAGGATGAACATGTTTAATGTGTTGAATTGATTAATTGCTTCTGTTGTATAATTGCAATTATATGCATCTGTGTATGTTTCTTTTAATACATTTTTAAATTAAGTTATGGGACTTAGATGGCTAGATTGGTGATGGCTTGAACAATCAAATATGCCCAAGACTTCTATTAGTAGGTTGAATTTCCGCAGAAATATCCTTCCGCAACTCTTCTTTCCACAACTTGCGGGACACAGGATGCGGGACCGCGAATTTGAATTTCCCTGATTTCGCAACTCAATATTTCTGCACCATTGATTTTTGTGGGTTCATTCTCATTCATTGATATTTTCCTAGATGTTGAATAGATTGTGACCGTCAATTTCTGTCACAATTTTTCTCTGCGTTCAATCTGACTCTAATATTTTTCTTAATAGTTTGTCGTATTGAGAAATAACGGAAGCAACTTATCTGTTATTGGGGGAGTTAGAGAATCTGTACAAAGATGAATAGATGGAACTTTGAGCATATGGATGTGAATTCATCAAAGGTGTGGGACTATGGTCACGTTTCTCCTCTCAGGTGGGAGGGGATGTGACAATACATCTAATCATAATTGAATTCACAAGGAAAGGATCACCTTCATACATGAGGTAACAAATCTTTGAATTCAATTTATTTGACAATCTAGGGAGAGGATGCATTTTTGTGCATCTTTCATTCTAGACGTTCCCCATGTAGACTAGGGAAACACTCTTTGATCGCATTGATTGAGAATTTCCAGCAACACTTTGTTTCATCTGTTGACTCTTCTACTTCACTAGATCACACCCTTGGTTACTAATAGGTTCAGCAGAGAGTGAAGAATAAATAGGATCAAATGACAAAGGTTGAGGAAATTAAATTTTAGGTACTAAATATGGTGGAAGATTCGATATAATGGGAGGGGGATTTGTTTCATATTTTAATGAGCTTGACACAAAAGGGAACTATGTTCGTATGGACTGGGTACTACCCAAGGATCATATGAATCGAAGGACATTAGATCATGGATTAAATTGTGTTAAACATGAAAAATTATAGTGGAGGATCTAGAGAAGGAAAAGGGAAGACTCCCATGAGCAAAGAATCTTTAAGGATCTGAACTCCAACGTTCTCATAATGTTTTTTTGAATGTCCTAGGAAAGGGGAATTATAAGTATATTTTTGAATGTTAGGTGTACAATATTCAATTTGTTCAATGGTGACAATTTTCCCTTGGTGGGGAAATTGTACTAAGTGAAAAACTTAAGATGAAATAGTGGTCATTGTGTAAAACTAGTTATGAACAAGTAACAAGTTGTAATCCAAGGTGGCATCTACCACTTCCACATGAATGAAAACATATTCTCCTCCCTAACTCCATGGATAATCAAGGTAACAGTCCATATGATTTAAAACCATAACCATTGAAGGTTTTAAGTGTAGTGGGAAATTGATTAAAGTTAGGAGAACCAATGGATCTCCAATACAATAAATACTTGGACCTCTCATCTAAAACAATGCAATGGATTTTTTTCCCACAAACTATGGTGTTAATATGCAAAAAGAGTTGATGAGAAATATTTTTCTTAAAATATTCTAGATGAAACATAATGGAATTTTATTTCTTAGGATCCATGGCTCTAAGGGATAACAATAGGGTTCTATATTGACTAGGACAGTTCTACAGAACCTCGAGGGTCAACATGGCACAAGGTGCTTGGGCCAAATCCTCAACAATATTGTAACTTTGAGTAGCATGAGCACTTCAATTCAATTTCTCATTTTGAATAGTGGCCTTGGGTGGGTGAAACACAGAGTTAACTATAGGATTCTCTATCTGAAGAGGGTCTGGAGGAGGGGGGAAGTAGTGGATGTGGAGGTTGAAGTCTTGTTAAAAGCACCTCCATTAGTTGTTTTATCTAGAAGGGATTCACACATATGTGATCTAGTAGTGATATTAATTGTTTTGTTACACATAACAAATTGGGAAATCAAAGATGTATCCTCTTGATGAGGATGATTTGTATTAACCACTAGTTGGGGGGGGGGGGATATTATGAGAAACCATTTGTTGTTATTGTGGGGGTGTTGGCAGCCAGCAACAACCTCTTCATTTCTTGAAAAAATGAAGAGAGATCAGCTCTTTATGTGATTTATCAATTAAAAAATTATGAAAGAGCACCTTCAGAATCTTTGATTCTGAAGGTACTCTCAATCAAAGAAAAGTGATTTAATGATTTTAGAGCTGAAAGAAACTTGATCATAAAACTTGGCTTTTAACTTTCAAATAAG